>CABHPQ010174727.1:5298-54640 GCA_902168405.1 Peromyscus aztecus
GAAGAGAAAGATTTCAATATAAACTATGGTGATTTTTTTAGTCTGTACAGTAGAAATTCTGATTATTTTAACATATGACATGTCCCTACAGGAGTTAAAAATTAAAAATAGTAAAAATAAATATACTTTATAAACTGAGGCACAGAGTGCAAAGTAGTGTTCATGAATATTTGATAAAGACCAAATATACCAAATTGATCCCCAACTAAAGTAACATTCTACATACATTTCCACTTTTAGGAAATACAAATAATAAATAAATAAAAATAATTGCAGTAAATTTTGTGAGTCTGTAATTTTCTAAGCTCCAAAGAGTCCAGCTAATAAAATTGTTCATATTTGTTTATCACATTGCAAACACTAATACAAACACAGTTTGCTGGCATTTATTTTACATTGAAAACATGACACTCAGGTACCTCGAGTCACATGGGTCCCTCCGCAGGCCTGATCACATCTATTACCCCTTTCTCCTTGTCTTAATATAACCCTTGTGAGTGGATTCTGTCGTGTTTCGTGACTTTTCCTCGCAGGGTGAGAGCACTGCTAAAAATCATCAGTGTTGGTTACTTTTCTAAATGTGATGACAACATTCCTGACAAAAGCGGTTCAAGAAGTCCGGGTTTATTTTGGCTGGTTGTTCCCTCACAGTCATTGTCCATCATGCCGGTGAGGTCACGGCCACAGTGCGTAGGAGGTCACAAAGAAGCCAGAGATGAATACAGGTGGTCCACTGGCCTTTTCCAAATTCAATGTTGCAATGGTCCCTTGGTCCCTAAAGCCTCATGTTCATCTCGTAAAGCCAAGTTTCTAGTAATGTGTAACGCCAGCTTCTAAGAGTCCGGAGTCTTAGCAGGACTCACATTGCTCAAAATCCCCAATGCCATAGTCCTTTCCTAAAGATCAAAGCAATCTCTTAACTATAAGTTTCAGTGAAATGAAAACATAATTTATATTCTTTCAAAATATAATGGCACAAAATGAATATCACCATTCCAAAAGGAAGGCACGGGAGTATAGCAAGGAAAGCCAGAACTATGACAAAATGAGAAGACACTGGTGCAACATGAATCTTAAAATGTCTTATACTAAAAAACCCAGAGCCAGATGTTGGAGTGAAAGCTGAGAGATCAGAGAAGGGGAACAAGCCAGGCAGTAGCTTACCTCTAGAAAATCCTCAGCCCCCAAGAGAGTGAGTTCCTGTTTCCTCACACCTTACATACCTTTCTTTGTCCTGGCATATTACTTCCTGAGATTAAAGGCATATGTTACCACGGACTGTTTCTTTTTCTCTCATGTAGCCCAGTCTGGCCTTGAACTCACAGAGATCCAGATGGATCTCTGCCTCCCAGGTGACAGGATTAAAAGTGTGTACCAGTACTGCCTGACCTCTATGTCTAGTTTAGTGGCTGGCTCTGTCCTCTGATCCCCAGGTAAACTTTATTGGGGTACAAAATATCACCACATTTCCCCTTTTTGCCTAAAATAATAAAAGAAGGTTTTAACTAATATAAGAAAAAAACTATATACAATAAGTACAGTAAGTATATACAATATATACAGGCAATAAATACATCAACATTGTCTAGTCCATTTGCATTTGACAAATTCAGAAAAAATACTCCATTATCTATCCTATCTTTGTGAATCCAAAGAATTGTATCTAATTCACTTTCTATCCTAATTTGCATTACCAACCCCAAACTATCTTTCGATATCTTTCAAACTTATACACTTTACACCTCTTTAGTGAGTTTCTTTTCTGAATGTGTGAACAAAGAAAACCATAGCTACCTAATCTTTAACTCCCTCAAAGACAAGAGAAGGAAATAGTATTAACTAAGTAAACAGGAAGTGCAAACAAGCAACTTACAAAAAATGTGAGAAATGACAGAAACAGCTGGCTGCCTGGACAGTCACCCAGTATTTCTCTGCAAGATTGGGGCATCCATCTTCAGCCTACAGGCCTAGCATATCTGACAGACATATCTGTGAAGCAGGATTTTCTAAAGGGCTTTCCTGATTTGTCTTGGCAAGGATTGGCAGTCCTTTCTTTTGTAGGTATGGGTACTTTCTTGCCCAGTGGCTAACTTTTGTACAAAGAAAGTAAACTCCATATGGAGTTTCTTCAATTCCAATCACCTTCTCTGAAGTAGATTGGTGCTGCCAGGAACAGACATGTCTCATACTAATTAAAAAAAAAAAACTATGTTATTAAAATATCTTAAATGCCATACTCTGTAGGTCTCTGAAGTATTGAAAATGGCCTGTATATCTAATAAATATTTCTCTTTGTCCTTGAAAACATACCTAATATGACTACAAGCTTGATTGTAATGACTATTAACTTGCATTTGTTATATCCTAATTAGTTGGTAAAAATAACTTGCAAGGACTATCTATTTGCATTACATTGTTAAATGAGCTTTGTAAGTACAATACTTTGAACAAAATTAGAAATGCAAGTGCAGTATTTTCTAACAAAATTAATCTCAAATTGGTACCAATATACAAAATTTGTATAGAATATACAAAAATCAAATCCAATGTAAATATTTAAAAGTAGTAGTTGCTTTTTAAAAGTAGATTCAATAATCTATCTTTTTATCTTATATCTATATCCTCCCCTTTTTCTTTTCAGAGTAGATTCAATAATCTATACTTTTATCCTATTATTTCTATATCTTTTTTGAAGAGTAGGTTCAATAATCTACCTCTTATCTATGTCTTCTTTTTTCTTTTTCTTTTTTTTTCAAACAAGAACACTGAATCTAATCTCCTTGTTTAGCTTTTTTCCTGACCATTATCAATTAACAACTTGTAATCAACCATCCTAAACAATGGCAATTATCCATAATCCATTGAAAGACCAAAAACCAGCCTGGAAGTGGTGGCACACACCTTTAATCCCAGCACTTGGGAGGCAGAGTCAGGCAGATCTCTGTGAGTTCAAGGCCAGCTTGGGCTACCAAATGAGTTCCAGAAAAGGTGCAAAGCTACACAGAGAAACCGTGTCTCGAAAAACCAAATAATAATAATAATAATAATAATAATAATAATAATAATAATATTAAATAAAATAAATAAATAAATAAATAAAAATAAAAAAGAAATACAAAAAACCACCCACCCCCACCTCTTGGAAATGTAGGCATCATTTTCTTAAAATTACTTCCTGCTCTCTGTGGACGATGACATCTTTAGAGGATCCTGAAAAAAAAATTGGGGTTGAACTGTTGAGTCCTAGGAGAGTTAGTGGTATTATTTGTCCAGTCTCTGCATAATGGAGAAGTGCAGAGCTTATCACAAGTCCTTGCTCAAATAGTCTGTATATGTAATAGTATTGGCAATGTGATAAACAAATATGAACAATTTTATTAGCTGAATTCTTTGGAGCTTAGAAAACTAGAGACTCACAAAAATTATTGCAATTATTTTTATTTATCTGTTATTTGTTTTTCCTGAAATCAGAAATGTATGTATATCTCTTATGTCCTTTGATATTTAAAGACAAAAGTATGGTATTTCAAATAATATGACTTAAATATGAAATATTTGAGTTTCATCTTCTGTATTTTAATTATTGTCAAACTAGTTATCCACTGTTGTTGGATAAAATGATCTGTTAATAAGATCAGATCAGCAGAAAAGCAATCTGCTATCTTCAAAATATTGTCTCCTCATAAGTGATAATATGTTAGAGTTTCTGGAAAGAATTCACAGTTTTCTAACTACAGATGGTGCAATTTGACCTTTTGTGAACAGTAAAAGCCACTCTCCCATTCTATTATGCATTCTATTCAGAAATTTTGATTTGGTCCCTGGTGAAGTACATGATCAGAATTGTCTCTTCCATAGAGGATGATTAGATTGCTATGAAACGATGCAGGGAGTTTTCTCTTTGTCTTCTCCATGAAATATATTGGTTCCTAATATCATTTTATAGGTACTTAATTCTCCTTACTCAATTCAATTATATTCAGATGAATGGAGTTGTTTTCTTAGCTAGTTCCATATAAGTGAGTTACACCTGAAAATGGTAAAAACACAGTTATCTGTAACTGACTTTTATTTTTCGTTTGGACAACATTTGAAGACATTTAAAACAAAGACAGAGGTTCTAGTACCTAGGATGTAATATAAGACCACACTCATTTACTTGCAATTTGACTGCATTGGAATAAAAGGCATATAAATAGAAAATCAATATTTGGTTCATTATTCTAATCTCAGAGCTTCAGCTTTCCCTTATATAACCAGTATTAATTCAGCTTCCTTCCTATCTACACACACACACACTCACACACACCTTTTAAAATATGTTTACATTTCTTGGCAATGTCCAGTGGAATGTTTATTAACTGCTGGCTCCCATTAGCCTTTGAATGGCTCTGACCTTATCCTGGCTCTAGGTCAACTACGATGGATAGCATTATTTGCTGCTACCCTTGATAATTACTCTAGGGATAAATAAATAAGGAAGAGCAGCCAGAAATATGTGAGTGCTGCATGAATTTAACCAACTGATGTGCACATAACTTTTTCACATCTGCAAATATTCTACATTGAACAAATGGGAAATTGCAGATTTTAGTTTTCCTCTGTGTGAAAGACACATATTTATACTATCAGTATTTGATATACACATATATTTTGTTAAAGCCGTTGGAGAAAAGCAAATCCAGCCGCCTGGAAATTTACATTTTAGAAAACTGTGCTGTCCTGTCTCTGTGATTAAACCTTTGAGAAATTGAAGACTTGCTAATATTAAATCCTTGTTCAGAACAAAGTGGTGATGAATTCGAGGTTCTCTTTCATAGGAAAACATTTTCTGTTTAATCTAAGAGACCTTCGAAGCATTGTCTGGTGTTGCTGGAGAGCTTCTCTCCAGGCCCCACCAAGCCCCGCAGTTCCACAACCCACGTATAAAATAATCACTCAGACGCTTATGTTACTTATAAACTGTATGGCCGTGGCAGGTTTCTTGCTAACTGTTTTTATATCTTAAACTAACCCATTTCTATAAATCTATACCTTGCCATGTGGCTTACCGGCATCTTTACATGCTGCTTGTCCTGGAGGTGGCTGGCAGTGTCTCTCGCTCCACCTTCCTGTTCCCTCAATGCTCCTCTCTGTTAGTCCTGCCTATACTTCCTGTCTGCCTACAGGCCAATCAGTGGCCTTTATTTATTTATTAACATATTTGTCATACAGAACATTCCACAGGAGTCTGGTCTCTGGAAAAATGATCATGCTTTATGGTGATAAAACAACTCCTGGACCCATGGTGACTTTCTAAAGCTATCCAGTAATATCCACCATCAAGGAAGAAGTTTAGATTTTGGTCTTTTGTAGGGTGTAGCAGCTGAATGTTCTTGCTCAGATTTGCTCCTGTCTGGGAACAACAAAGTGTTGTCTTCAGGGAACTCTCACTCTTGCTCGCTCTCTTACACCCTTCTCTCCGCTTTTGCCCTCCTTTTCCTCCTTGTGCATTTGAAATCCAAATTAGATCTACTTCATTGATTAAAAATATTGCTTCTAGCGGTTTGCTAACAAATGTGTTCTGAAATTTAAATCAGGTTCAGCATTTTGTAGCAGACTGCAATAATAATTTTCCAAAGCAATAAAATCAGTTATCAGAATTAATGATACATAAAATTCATTTTGTGATTTTACTTACATTATCTTGCCTCTTTCTTGCGTCTATTTTCATTTGAACTCTTGTAACTCTAAAATGTGTATTTGTCCTGTCCTATGACCCTGACTGTGGCTGAAAGGAGAGCAGGATTCAATATCATTTTAAAGAATCATGTTCCTGTTCAGAAGTTGCATTGCACATGCATAAGGACAATAATAGATTCCATAGCCTACTTTTTTTTTTTTTGCAAATATTAAACTCCACAAAAAATGGTAGTTACCCTAACTGGACATCCGGGGCTATCAGTGATGGAGTGGGAGTTATTACCTGCTGAGTGCATAGAGAAGCTGCTTCTTGAAAAATCAAAAGATGAGCCCCTATTGCTGAATGACCCGCTATCCACCCCCTGAAGGCATGGCTGATGTTTCCTTTCTCTCCTTCCACTAAACTGGCAAGTGGAATCTCCTTTACTTAAACTGTTAAGTCCATCCTTGACCCGCCATCCCAGTCAGTCATTGCTTCTTTAAATATCAACTGGAGAGCACCTGCCAAGCACATAGTGTGCCATGGATTAAGATGCTGCACAGAGAGGTAAGTCTCATTTTTAAGGACCCTGTCATATGAGAAAGCAATGCCTGATTCTCAAGACCTAAATGAGCTTCTGCAGTAGTGTAACTGGGGAGTTAAAGGCTACTCCTTCAGATACTAAGGAAAATTCTTCCCGGAGCATTCAGCAATGGTTCAGGGTAAGGTATGTATCGTTCTTTGCTATTTCCCTCATTGTTCTCTGTGAATAACTGGCACATGTGCAGATATTTTTGAATACTGTAAAATTTCACCTGTTGTACAGTAAAGATACCAATTTAGTTCTAGTGTCTTTCAAGGCCAGAATCTGTTTATCTCTTTTTCTTATCGATTTGAGGGCATATTATTAACATCTTTGAATGAAGCCACAATTTATCATTGAGTACCATAGAGAACAGTCAGAGGGCCATCAGAGCAGCTCATCTGACATATACCTTCCTGTAAAAACCCAAATGTTGTTTGGACCATCCAGATATGCCTCTTTTTCTAAATTGATATTTTATATTGTGAGATTATAATTACATCCTTCCCTCCCTCAAAACCTTCTCACGTACCTCTACTTGGTCTCTTCTGTAGCTGGAAGGTTTCTCTCCGGGTGCCGCCAAGTCCCCACAGTCCTGCAGCCCACTTATAAAATAATCACTCAGAAGCTTATATTACTTATAAACTGTATGGCCATGGCAGGCTTCTTGATATCTGTTCTTATATCTTAAATTAATCCATTTCTATCAATCTATAAGTTGCCACGTGGCTTGTGGTTTACCGGTACTTTTACATCTCGCTTCCTTTGTGTCTGGCTGGGAACTCCTGACTCAGCTTTCCTGTTCCCAGAATTCTCCTCTCCCTTTGTCCCACCTATGCTTCCTGCCTGGCTCCTGGCCAATCATCATTTTATTTATCAATTAATCATCCACAGCACTCTTCCTATTTCATTGCCTCTTTTCCAATTAATTAGATATACACTCTTGTATATGCATGTGTGTGTGTGTGTGTATGTGCATGCACACAAGCACATCCCTAAATACATGAAGACAACATTTTCAGACTGTATAATGTTATTTATATGTGTATGTTTTGGTGATGATCATTTATTATTGGACTACAGATTAGCATATTCTTCCTCCCTCCAGTTGGACTACTTATCTCACATTCAGCATTCTTTTGTCGCCTGGAGTTCTATGTCTAAGGTTGAAGCATCCTGATCCCCTCTTACCTGCCTCCTCTATATTAGTATGTTTATTGGTGCCATCCCTATTCAGTTCATGTTTAGGTAGTCATCCAAGTGAGATTTTTTATGGGTGAAGCTTCTGAAATTCCTAGATTGTATCTCACAGAAAACTCTCTGATTTTCCTAGATTGTATCTCACTGCTAACTTTATGATTGCCTGCTCTTACAATCTTTCTGCCCATCCCTTGTCATCTGCAATAATCCCAGAGCCTTTGGTGCAGGAATCGTGTTATAAATGCATCAGTGTGATGGGCTCAATAGCACTGCATTTTAGGAGCTGTGCATCCTCTTTCACTTCCCCTCTGTTTTAGCATCTTACATCTCATTTGATCCTATCTCATTGTGTTCGAGTCCCAACAAAATTCCATAGAATATGTCTTTTTTGCTTCTTTAAAATGCCCGTGGTATGAAACAGAGATAGTTTAGTACATATTCTGAATAATTTTTCCATTTCAAACAAATTCTCAGGTAATATCTATCCTCATACTACAACAGCACAAATGGTAGATTGCATACATAAAATTTATTTTCATCTTTCAGCTAATATATATACATATATAATATATAATATAATTATATATACATCACTATGATCTATTCAATTTTACCTTTATCTACAGTTTACTGGATGAACAATATAATACTTAACACTTAGGATTATAATGGAGAATAAAATATATCATGAACATACAAAGCGATCAGCCTTTACTATGTGACCAAAGGAAGTTTCTCACGAATTTTAGAAAAAAAAAAAACACACAGAGACCCAATGAGTGGCATGTATACAGTTTAATATACTTCATTAATAGTGCAGTCTGTAACAAAACTGAAGTGCAACTATTGGTCTTAACTAATTTGAGTTCTGTTTCTTACCCTAGAGACCAATTCTCAGCAGCCAGGCCAGTGCCATAAAGATGAAATAAATGTTCCTCAACAATACTTGCATTAATTAAAAATTAGAAGATAAGCATATGTATCCAGGTTCTTCTTCCCTAGCAGGATATTGAGTTTTAGGTAAGTGTAAGACTCTGCTTTAATTGGATGAATGGAAGGCAGTATTTTATGATAGGTTCCTGGACTGAGAATAGCCCCCAGAACACAGGGAAAGATTTTGTGTAATCTTAGAGATGATGTGGTCAACATTTCTGCATAGAGATAAATGTTTTTTCTTATCTTGATGTTCAAGAATGTAATGTTTTCCTTTGAGAGGAGAGATTGGGAGGGGAGGAGAACATGTGCTATGAGCCTTAGTTTATTAAAAAATTTTATTAATTAGTTGAGAATTTTATTCAATATCTTTAACATATAATAGTGGGAGGTGTTCAAAAAGAGGGGCATGTCCATATAAAAGCAAAGTTGGGTTGAGTTAGCCTTCATATTAGTCTTTTAGGAAAGTTACAGGAGCAGAGTCAGAAGTGGGGTAGCAAGCATTGGGATTCCAGGAATCTTCATTAGGAGAAGTAGTCATTATAGACAGATTGACAGAGATTCTTAAGGAAAACATTCTTAGTTCCCATGATACTTAGGGAGACAGCATCATGGTTGTAGGCAGCTACGCAGAGTGCTAAAGGGAGAGATGGGAACATCTAAGTTCATTAGTTATTTTCATATTTCTAGACTAAAGTCAGTTTCTGACTTTTACAGATCTCCAAAGGGTGTGACCTGGCATTGAACATGGCTTTACACAAGACAAAAAAAAATTTAAATTCATATTTCTCTTGGGCCTGGGTCTCAGAGACACCTAGGCCAGCTTGAAGCTGCAAGGGGAAGACAGAAAACTCTGTGAGAGCTCTGAGGACCCAGCACTGATAGGCAGAGATTGCAGAAGCAAAGGGTGGGATGATTTTTGGCAGAGAGAAATAATGACAGTTAGAGAGTCTGCGATCTAGTAGAAGAGTTATTAGTATGCATTAAAATATTTTAGAAGTTTACGATGTTGCTATATGTAGTCTTTACATTAGGAAAGAGAAACTCATATGATCATTCATTTATTCAATTATATCTGGCTATGTTTTAGAAAGATACAAGAGGAGAACTAAAACATTAATTACTGCAGACCTTAAGTTGTATGTGCTATTGAGTCAATGATTTCTTTTTTATACAATTAATGTAGATTCTATAAAATCTTATAGGGCAGAAACTATGTCTGTTTCAATAGATTTCAACTGAAAGCCCAGAAGGGAAAACTGTTTGTCTTTTAAAAATGAATGAGTGAATGGGCTGTTTTCATGTGAAGATGTGACTGAGAGAAGTTTGTAAAGTATCTGCAAGATGGGTGCTCCTTTCAGAGTGTATTCTAAGAGGAAAATGTTTAAATGGCTTTGGGTTCTAGCTGAACAAGTTGTCAGAGATTTTTCTATATCAAACATATAGGTTTTTCTTTGGTCCTCAAAGAACTTAATTATAAACACATTACAACCACACCTTGGAACAAATACACGTTCACCATATTTTACTAATTGTCTCCATAAGCACTGTGCAATTTTAAGGCCTTAAATAATGATTCATGTATTTTGAAGATTGTAGAAATAATATTAGGACAACACGACCTCTCATTAGATTTTTTTTCTTGCCCTTTTTACTGCATTCAAATGAAGAGAGAATAAATTAAACAACACATTTAATGAGCTTGCCACCTACCCATACAAATAATTTTAATTGGGAAGAATGTTACCCATTTTAGGTTTAATGTTTGTCAATTCTGAAATAAAGAATAAAACATAGTATACATCTACTTTAACATCAATTTTATTTCAGTGTTTAGTCTAGAGATATGATGCAATTATATGTATATATTTCCAAGGTATTTTTGGTTCAGTTAAATATTCTACACATTTTATTATTCAATAAAGAAGAATCAGAAAATGAAAAAGGCTATGCCTATTCTAGTAAATTCTCTGCAGTTAATAAGAAGAAACAAATTGATCTCTATATGCTGTGATATAAGAAAGCACAAGATGTATTATTTAGAAATATCAAACATCTTAGTAAAGCAAAATTAATGATAGTATATAAGTACTTCTTTTGAGATAATGATTATACAATTGCCTTTTGCTTTATACTCAAAAAATGAAAAAAATGTTTCAGCATATATTCTTATGACAATCCTCAAACTTTAGCAGATATTTACAAACTTTCTTCTAACATTCGCTATCAGATAATTTTTGTAGCATACAATAGTAATTGTGAAATATGATTTCAAGTCAGAAGGACAGATTGTTTCCTCTAGTTAAGCGATGTGATCTAAATTCTTTTTATACACAGGAACAATATATTTATACATGTAATATGATTTATGTGCCCACATTCTTGTTTCTGAAGTTTCCAGTTGGGTAGAGGGAATTCCAAATCACAGGGAGTCACTGTTTTCCTGTATGCTTCCCCACACCCAAATCCTATTCTTTCCTTTACAAAAAGTAACTCATTTTACAGATAATCTCACAGGAATATTTTGAATGCTACTTTTATTAAATAGAACCTAATTGCTGAAAGAAAAATATATCTTTATATATCTCTGCATAATAAATTGTATAAGAATGTGCCCATTAGATATAATCAAATCTTAACTTTGGATCAAATTTTAGAAATGAGATACTTGCAAATAAATATCAACAATGAGACAGAAGACATTTAACTATTTTCACTATTACACAATGTCATGTGTTGAATATATTTATAGAATCTCCATATGATGCCTCATCTATAATAATTATAAATGTCAAATAAAGATAAAACATATTAATATTAATAAAATAAAATGAAATAATTTTGCTAATAACAAATATTAGAGTCATTACCACAAAAATGTGTCTGCTGTGAGAAATTCTATTTGCAGGAATGTGGTGGTATTGTGTTCCTACATCTGGCGCCCAACGTTAATGGTACGAATTCTTGAAAAGACCCGAGCTACACTCGGCAGGTTGTGGCACACCCTGGTTGGATTTACTGAAGAAGGCAGAGGCAGGAGGATCCCGAGTTTGAGGCCAACCTAGGAGAAGCTTCGGCTGAGCCACAAACAGTGGTGGGACCATGGAGGCAGTGGCTGCTGCTCCGAGTTGCTGGCTCCTTCTCATCATGTTGGTGACTGTGGTGATGCTGCTACCTAGGATGAAGAGTTTACTACTGCTTGTTCAGAGAAGAATTGCCAGGACCATTGTGTTACAAGAAAACATCTGCAAAGGTCAGTTTGGAAAAGTTGGGAAGACAAATGGTGGGGAGAAATTGCTGTGAAGATTTTCTCTTCTAGGGAAGAACACTCATGGTTCTGAGAGACAGACATTTATCAGACTGTGATTACTCCAAACCACAGAGGAGGCACACACACAAAAAGAGTCTACAGTGAACCATGACTATGCCTAACAGTGACTTTGAAATCTGCAAAAAGACGACAGGACTCCACAATGATGATTCCACAAGGACTATGGTAAAGCCATTAAGCTGATTAACACCAAGGAAAGACCGACTTTGAACTACAAACTGGTCAGGACAATTTTGAGATGGCTAGTTGGGATGATCCAGCCTGACAGACTACTTGAACAAGGACTTGAAACAAGCCCTGCACTTTCTCATTATGCAGGGGCTGGACAAATGATACAGGACTTAACAATTAACCCAAAAAAATTCTTTTCAGGATTCCTTAAAGATGTCTTCACCCCTAGAAAGCAGGAAGTAATTTTAAGAAAACGACGCCCACATTCCCAAGAGGTGGGATGGGAAGTTTTTGGTCGTTTAATGTGTTATGGATATTGTCATTGTTTATGACGGTTGGTTACAAGTTGTTAATTGTTAATGGTCAGGAAAAAAGCTGAACATGGAGATTAGATTCAGAGGTTTTTTTAAAAACGAAAAAAAAAGAGAAAAAAATATAGATATGAGATAGATCACTGAATCTATTCTGAGAAAAAAGATAAAGAATAATAGGATAAATGGGTAGATCATTGAATCTACACTAAAAAGAAAAAGAGGAAGATATAAAAATGCCAAAAGGTAGATTACTGAATCTATTATGAAAAGAAAAAATACTTTAAAAAAGGAATTACTTGTTTTAAATAAGATAAATAATGAAAATTTTTGTCTGAATTTGTCAGATGTTACTGGACTGGACATTGTTATATATTAATGGAGTTTTTTGTCTGAATCTGTCAAATGTTAATGGACTAGACATTGTTAATGTAATCTTGACTGTGTATATTGTATATACTTATTGGACATAAGTTTTCTTGTATTAGTTATAAGCTTTTTTAAATTTTAGACAAAAAAGGAAATGAGGTGGTATTGTGTTCCCCAAAATATTGTATACCCTAATAAATTTATCTGGGGTCAGAGAACAGACAGCCACTAGATACAAAGTCTAGAGAATGGTGGCACTCACACCTTTAATCCAACATTCCAGAGACAGAAATCCCTCTGGATCTCTGTGAGTTCAAGGCCACATTAGAAACAGTCAAGCATGGTGACTCACGCCTTTAATCCCAGAAAGTGAGCCTTTAATCCCAGGGATGAAGGTAGAAAGCAGAAAGGTATATAAGGTGTGAGGACCAGAAACTGGAAGCTCTTACCTGGTTAAGCTTTCAGGCTTCTAGCAGCACATTTCAGCTGAGAGCCATTGGGATGAGGACACAGAAGCTTCCAGTCTGAGGAAACAAGACCAGCTGAGAAGTTGTCCAGGTGAGGTTAGCTGTGGCTTGTTCTGGTTCTCTGATCTTCCAGTTCACCCCAATACCTGGCTCAGGTTTCATTTTATTAATAAGACTCTTTAAGATTCCTGCTACACAGGAATATATTTTTTTTATTTCATCCAAACTTTACAGAACGTGTTCAAAACTGTTTCTACCAGTTTTCAGTAACTGCCTTGTGGAATATAAGTATTAAAAACAAATTTCAATTTTCCTAATTTTCCTAAAATTCCTGGGTTTTACTGTTTTTATCATAGCTGCTTATTTTGTCTGATTATAAAACTAAAATATAGGACTGAAGAAATGATTCAGTAGTTGAAAGTACTTGAGGCTCTTCCAAAAGACCAGTTTGTTTCCCGTCACCTATTTGGGGTAGCTCATAACCTCATGAAAATTCTATGTATGAGAATGCAATGTCCTTTTCTAACATCTGTAAACAAATGCACGCACATCACATCTCATACACACACACACAGACACAAACACACACACACACAGAGAGAGAGAGAGAGAGAGAGAGAGAAATAATTGCATCATATCTCTAGACTAAACACTGAAATAAAATTTGGTCTACAAAATAAGATTTGTAGACCAAAGGAGTTGCACAGACCTTTACAAACAGAAAATTACCAATGTAAATTTATTCTGTCTACCAGCTCACCTGTAGTATGAATTCCTTTTTAATTTGCAAGGCAAAGTTTGTCAGATATTTCAGGGAGACTTTGGAACACTGGTCAGTGTTCCAACTATTTACAGCTATGCTACCATAGGAAAATACTTTTCCTCCTTTGCTGCATTCCCAGTGTCTGACAGATAAGCAATTATCACTGCTACTTCACATGTAGTAAGTATATGCAACTTGGACATTTCAAAAATAAATTTCTCTTCTTTCACACTCTATGAAAGCACTTTTCTAAGGGAGGTACCAACATTCTTCCCATGTTTTAGATTCTAGAAGACATACTTGTTTTCTATTTATTTTCACTCTTGCCATCTTTTTTAGTTTTGTTTTGGTACTGTAGTAAAATCTCTTGATAAAAAGAAATCAATAATATAAAAGTTTGTTTTAGCTCAATTCAAGGATAGAGTCCATCATAGGACAGATACCACATTGGTCAGAGCTTGAGTGAGCCAGTCATAACACATTTATAATCAATAACAGACTGCAACAAATGCATGCATTCTGATGCTCATCTCTCTCTCTCTCTCTCTCTCTCTCTCTCTCTCTCTCTCTCTCTCTTTCTTTATAAATTCAAAGATCCATTGTTCAGGGAATGGTCCCACTCACAATTAAGATGGTCTTTCCACATCAGTTAGTATAATCAAGACCATCCCCTACAGCCATGACTAGGACCTTATTTTTCAGCTAACCCTATACTTTGTCAAGTTAATAATTAAAACTAACCTTCATGATATCCAATACCGAGCATGCATTATCAGCTTTCTTCTACAGCACATTAGACATCCTTTCAGCACTTGTAGAAGTACTATTGGCACCCTGTTCGAAACTGCAATGATATCTTATTTAGATCAATAATGCCCCCCTCTCATGTCTTCTATTTTCGATTTCAGAAATTCCTCTTTCTCCTTTTAGCTCTAGAAATCATTTAGAAATGTAAATCACGTGAAATAAGGCTTTGCTCAAAATCCCTCAGCATCTTTCTTTTGCAAAGTGATTACTAGTTTTACATCTTACTCTGGTCTGCAGAACCTTTCAGCAGGCGCTAGACCCTGCCAGACTCTCGGATGTTGTTTTGCAGCGATGACGCACTGAGTCCCAGGCTCTTCTCTTAGATCTGTGAGTGGATGGTTCTTTCTCATCTCAAACACCAGTGTAAGTCAAACAAAAATCTCCAAAACACATATGCAAAAAACTAGGTGTACAATGAATCCCTTCCTTCTTGAGGATTTCTTCCAGTTATATTCATTTTACCTTACAATATAATAACAAATAAGCACATTTCAAACAATTTATCTTTATTTATGTGTACATAAGCACACACACACACACACACACGCACACACACACATATATACTGGTACTCACTGAGGCCAGACGAGGTAGCCAGATCCCTGGGAGCTGGAGTGGCAGGCACTTGCGAGCTTCCTGACACTTGTGAGCTTCCTACCATAGGTCTTAAAACTGCACTTGGGTCTTCTGTAAGAGCATCGAGTGCTCTTAACCCATTAGTCACTTTCCTAGACCCCAAATTACATATTGTGTAAGATTCATAAATTCATAGAGCAGATGCTTTTTCTGCAAATAACTTATACTTATTCAGAAATGAGAAGATAATTGTCGATGTTAAAAAATCTTGAGAAATTTCCCCTGAACTCTTTGTTTTCATAAGCCATGATGTTTTTTAAGAAATCTGAAATATTTTTTTTATTTTATAAAAATATGTATGATATCAGCTTCTTATTATGAAGATATACTTAAATAATGTCATAGTTACCAAACTTTTAAAATATAAAATCACTTTTTTTACTTGTGATACTAGCACATTCAAATTCTGTATCCACATCATTCAATATTTAAAGAATCCTCAAAATCTTTCTGTTGGAATCTAGAGAGATATCTTAGTACTTAATAGCACCTGCTGCTCTTCTAGATGAGGTTTAGTTTCCAGAACTCACCTGGTTGCTAACAGCCATCTGTAACTCCTATCCGATAATAGCCCATGTCCTCTTCTGGCTTCCATAGGCACTGAATGCATATGGTATACAGCTATGTACTGGAAGCTAAATATAGAAAATGGAAACAAAATATTTATACTTCTTTTCTTTTCCTAATTAATGGCTACATTAGAGAGGAAAAATCATATACTTAAATGAGGCAGGCTTTTCTAGATAGGTATACCAACGATTTTCTCTCAAAGGAGTCAGCCACTGCTGGGAGTTTACACATGTACCATTGTAGAAAAGAACCCTGCAAGTCATGCATCGAATTTTAACTGAGGTCTCTGAACAAAAAAGAGAAATTGGAGGGCAGTCAAACTCTTTATTGCTGTGGGATGTTCTGTATGGCAAATGTGTTGCTAATAAAACACTGATTGGCCTGTGGCTAGGCAGGAAGTATAGGCGGGACTAACAGAGAGAATAAAAAGAACAAGAAGGCAGAGGGAGTCTCTGCCAGCCACCGCCAGGACAAGCAGCATGTAAAGATGCCGGTAAGCCACAAGCCATGTGGCAAGGTAAAGATTTATAAAAGTGGATTAATTTAAGATATAAGGACAGTTAGCAAGAAGCCTGTCACGGCCATACAGTTTGTAAGCAATATAAGTCTCTGTGTTTACTTGGTTGGGTCTGAGCAGCTTTGGGACTGGCAGGTGAGAGAGGTTTGTCCTGACTGTGGGCCAGGCAGGAAAACTAGCTACAAATGGCGCCAGAATGTGTGGCAAGAATTTCCACTTAAAACCTGAGAAAGCTTAAAAAGAAGATTCTAAAACGGAGCTAAAACAGCTTCCTAGTTGTCTTTCTCAAGTTAGCCGCAGCCTGCGGGCTTGAGCTACTGTATGGCGGGTTCCTGGTGTGTGTGCTAGACCTGCAGTGTGGCAGGAATGAGGCCTCTGCAAGTGGCACATTAAGCTGCGTGGTGGATTTAGCCTTTGCTAGTACAAAACAAAAAAAAAGAGGTTTCTGAGCTAAACGCTGCACTGATAGAAGCATAGACCCATGAGGCTCCCAGAGCTGGTGGTAAACGTATCACCGCCATATTGGGAAGCTGAGGTGGGAGGAGCCAGCAACCACAGAGCCATTTCAGTCATAGAATGCTGCAGTTTAAAGCAATAGATTCACAATAAGACAAATTCAGATGGAACAAGACTTTAAATGCTTTAAAATGTGTGTAAAAATGTATGTAGGCTTCAAAGAGAGATAAAAAGGAATATATACAGTTATATAAAGAAATAGTTTTGAAAAATGAAGTCTTTAAAGAGACAGTAAAGGTAGCATAAAATATAAGCCACGTAAAGATGGATATCACACAGAGAATCTGCATTGTGTTGTCTTTGGGATTCTTAACTGCAGAGAGATATTTGATTGTAAAGGAAGCTGAGTTAAACCAATATATATATTTTAAAGATACCTTGATTTCAAAATTTGGATGTAAAGATATGTTGCTTTGGAAAGGAAGCTCTGATTTTGTTTCCACAGAAAGTCAAATGCTATGGATCTGTTCCAGATTAAGATACATCAGGTTTGACCAGCCAAGACCACCTGAAAGGTCTCCGATGACACCATGGTTCAGATGATCCAACATCGAGAACAGTTTCAAGGAAACTGGCTCAGACGATACAACCTCATGGATTATCCCATTATCCTAAAATTTTCTTTGGGTCCCCATAAGATATAGCGCCCCCCCTCCAGCAGGAAGTAGTAAGAGAAGCTACGCCCAAATTCCCAAATTATATGTAATTTACTTTAAGGTTAAAACCTCCCTTTTTGAAAAAAAAAAGGGGGGGGGGAAGAAGTGCTGTGGGATGTTCTGTATGGCAAATGTGTTGCTAATAAAACACTGATTGGCCAGTGGCTAGGCAGGAAGTATAGGCGGGACTAACAGAGAATAAAAAGAACAGGAAGGCAGAGGGAGTCTCTGCCAGCCACCGCCAGGACAAGCAGCATGTAAAGATGCTGGTAAGCCACGAGCCATGTGGCAAGGTATAGATCTATAGAAATGGATTAATTTAAGATATAAGGACAGTTAGCAAGAAGCCTGTCACGGCCATACAGTTTGTAAGCAATATAAGTCTCTGTGTTTACTTGGTTGGGTCTGAGCAACTGTGGGACTGGCAGGTGAAAGAGATTTGTCCTGACTGTGGCCCAGGCAGGAAAACTCTAGCTACACTTTATAAATACTTTAATAATCTCATAAGCTTATTAATGACATTTATAGGAATATTTATCTTTCAAATTGTGTTGACATGGTGTATCAGACATATATGACTATGGAAAATATACCAGGGTTCCTTGAAGTTGTAAAGTCCATGGACTAGCTTTATTATAAGCATTACTTAAACTTGCAAATGCTGTAGTATAAAACAAAGGAAATTCAAGGAGGAGATGACTAAATTGGTAAAGCACTAGGTAGGTACACATGAGGACCTGACTTCAATCCTCAGCACTAACAAATTATGTATAAGTTTTAACCAGGTTGCATTAGCACACATGTATTCTTGAAAACGATGTTAGAGTTTTGATATCGGGTGGAAATTTGATGTAGAGATCACAAACTGTACTGTTAGCAATAGTGGAGAGGGTGCCTGAACTGGACTTCCCCTGTAATCATATTAGTGACTACCCTAATTGTTATCATAGAACCTATATCCAGTTACTGAAGCAGATGCAGAGATCCACAGAACAGGGATCCTATCAGCAAAGGGAGTCAGAATCATCATGGAAAAAAAAAAAAAAAAACAGAGATAGCTGACTCAAGCTAGTGGGAGCTCACGAACACTGGACTGGGTAAACTGTATTGGACCAAAACTAGGCCCTCTGAATGTGGGTGACAGTTGTGTGGCTTGACCTGGTGGTGAGGACCCTGGCGGTGGGACCAGGACTTAAACTGGGTGGGTGAACTGGCTTTTTTGGAGCCCATTCCCTATAATAAGATACCTTGTTCAGCCTTGATGCAGGAGGGAGGGGCTTGGTCCTGCCTCAACTTAGTATGCCAGCTTGTGTTGACTCCCCAAGAGAGGCCTTACCTCTCTGAGGAGTGGATGGGGGGTGGAGTGGGGGAAGGCAGGGAGGGCGAGGTGGGAGAAGGGGAGGGAAAGGGAACTGTTGTTGGTATGTAAAATGAAAAACATTTAAATAAAAAAGACATAAAATTCTCTTATATTGATAAAATAACCCCTAATCTACTATTTCTTTGGAATAAAAATTAAGACAAAAAGTAAAAATTCAATATTACTAGAAAAAGAAAACAAAAAGGAAGCTGAGGAGTCACAGTATTGTTCAGTTTAGTAACTGAAAACAAAAAACAAAATATTATGAAGGAAAAATGGAAGTCTGTCCACTGAGATAATCAGCAAACCTTAAAGCACTAGTTATGTCAACTTTGTATTCGGTTACAGTATTTATGATATCTTGTCGTTTATAGTTCTGTAGATAGAAGTCAAGGTCTGAGCATACTTAGCCATCGTTCTGCAATGATGACTGAATGCAATCTCTGGGTCTTATTCTCAATTGTCACAATCATTTTTTTCTATATTTATAGTAGATCAGTTGAATGTTTCATTCAATTACAAAGTTAATTTTATTGGAGAAAATGCATAAGGAAACTCTTTAATTCCAGCCTAGTGAAGCAGGCCTCCAATCCTATCTATTTCAGACTTGGATCAGGAAGAGAACAATTGTCTGGTCAACCTGGGAAACATAGAATGGAAGGTAGTCTGTACAATAGGTGATATCCTCTCTCCAAAGAAAAAGTAAAAAGCAAGCAAAAACAATAACAACAATAAAAACCACACATCCTGAGGATGTAACAGTGTTAGAGCATCTGTCTACCATGGGCAAGTCCCAGGTTAACAGAGAATAAAAGAATAATAGAGTTTTCCAAATTGTAATATTAATGTTCATGTTAAAACACATGGTCAATGATCTTATAAAATGAATGGTCCTGCACCCACATAGTGCCATCATTGAGCTATCCCTTTGACAGTTTTACAACTGCCATGAGCTGATCTTCATGTGCTAAGCTTGCATGCAAGCACATGGGATCAATGGCCACAAGAAGTACAACCACACCAACAATCTGCTCTCAATTGAGATCAAATAAAGCTGGAGCCCTATCTAGCACATGACCCCAGGACCCAATAAAGTCCTTTTCTAACTATTGGAGAAGTAAACAAACAAACACAGAAACAAACCAGCAAAACAACAAAAGATAAATCATTTTATCTATATAAATAACCAACTGAATATTCTGATTTATAAATTTATTACTGAATATTAGGAACATGCTATAAAACTGAGTGTTTTGTTAGGTAATAGTAGAAGTAAAATCTTGTACACCAAACTCAAGACACATAAATATTAAATTATTAAACATCTGGTGAACTTCAGATGATTTGCCAAGTTTTATAGTAATCTGCTCACAAAATGTCTGAAATAAAACAATTCACCTCATTTTAAAAAGCCTATATCTCTGGAACAATGTCTTCTACAAAAGAGGGGAGGATATTAAGTGGTAAATTAATAAGTATAGAAATAGAGCTATATTCATTTGAATGCAGATGACAAGTCTAGAGGCATTAAACCATGGCAATGAAGAACAGACACTGTGCATGAGCTACTTCCCTATAATCTATTTTAAACATCAAAGTTTATTAATGGAGGAAAGGACCACTGTTCACTGTAGGTGAAAGGCAGAGTGCTATGAAAAGAGAGCAAGTTGAAACATAAACTGTTTAACTGGGACTTTTTGGGATAGACGTGGGCAGCATTAGCATTCTCAGATCCAACAGCTGCAGATAGATGAAGTCAGTGCCAAGAGCAAGCAGGTCCTCAGAGGCCACATCAGTGCTCTTAGCATCAGATTTGGCAAGTTTCCTGGGTACGATGCTTCTGAGTAGAGTTGGTCCTCATACTGTGCCAGTAACTTTGCTGCCACCTGTGGATGACTCACACACAGTTGTAAGATTAATTTTCTGAATCCTTGACTTTAGCCCTCTTGCTCAAAGTCATTCATGGTAGGCATCCTGAGTCCTAATTCAAGCTCCCAATGTCTGCTCCATAGCCCCAATATTATGCTGAGAGAGAAATTTGCGTGGATGTCAGCATTGTTTGTAAACTTGGAGATTAGAAGAGATATAAGATGCAGAAAGGAGAGAAGACCATACTAGATAAATAGTTTTGCTGTGAATTTACTTTCATTTTCATTAAGAATCTGTAGGACATGTGTTATAGGCTAACAGATGAGGTGGATTTTCTTAATTTAAATAATATGTTTTTTTCCATGTTTGTGATATAGTTGTGCAAAAATGGGCTAGGGGTCTTAATATAAATTTATTTTCTAACATTTTTATTTCTTGTAAAGACATCAAAGGTAAGACATATTTTCTAGAAATGAATCAGTGTTTATACAAGGTAATAATTTTGGATCTATGACCATGTAATGATTGTTTTGTAATATAACATGAATATTAATTCTGATTATAATTATATGGACATCCTTTAATGAATATAAACAATCTTTTTTATTTTGATAATAAAATACATATTGCTTTCTGTTGTAAATTCTCACATATGTATCATGAAAACATTTTATTACCTCACTTTCTGATTGGTTATGTTTAAACCTAATAAATGACTTCCATTTCTGGAATCAAGTATAATCTTACTTTTTAAAAATACTCAATATCCTTTATTAAATCTCATTAAACTATCAATTATAATACAGCTTAATTTGTTAACATAACAAGTCCAAAGAGATAAAACAAGTTGTCACCTTTTAATTGCTAACAGTAACTCTTCCTTTGGAATATGAAAATGAAAATCAGTTTGAAAATCAGATTTCCCTCTCTCTCTTGACTTACTCAGTTTTCCAAATAGACAGTCTGGATAGGGTACCATATTTGAGAAAATGTTTAGCTGCAGGCCTGAATTAGTATCAATGAACCATATGTTTTCCCAAATGGCCTTCAGTTAAATATAACATTTCTTTCTCTAGTTCACAGTATTGTCTTACTAAAAGCTAGAAATATATCATTTTTTGTATTAAATATTTCAATACAAATTTTGTAAATATGCTTGGCTATGACAATTTTAGCCATTACATCAACTATTCCTTTGGGAATCTCTTGAATAATTCTGAAAAACTCACAAAATGGCTTCTCATGCTTACTTATGGGGTTTTCATTGTGCTCTTTGGTTCTGGGAAGGAGCATTGTCACTACAGATGAGAAAATTTCATTTAAAATATATATACAAATTTATAAGCTAAGTTGCATGTGTTACCATTGTTTTTAGATGAATAGTTAATGGTATGACTCCTTTGACTTTTTCAAGTATCCCTACTGTTCTTTTGCCCTCTTTCTATATCTAATTACCTGCCTGATGAACCTCCACCCCTTTTCCTATTTATGACCACTACCTAACAACAGGGAACCATGTCTGGTCGTGGACACCTAGCCAACTACTCACTCAGGTCTACTGAAGTCATGGATAGTGGAAGAAAGCCTATAAGCACCAGTTTACAAAACCAGCATAATCCCTAACTACAATCTCAAAATTTATCCTTATACCCATAGATAAGTTGAGCATTTAACTCTCATCAAGAAAACTTCTTGATTCAACAGATGGAAACCATTACAAAAAGTCACAAACAAGCTAAATGTAGGGTTGTGCAACTCAGTCCCTATGGATATATCTCATCTACAATACATTCACAACCTAAGGCTCAGGGAACATTGTGAAAAGCAGGATGAAGCCAGAGGATCAGGAAGTTTTCTATGATATCTTGTCTTCAAGGAATGCCAAAAACTTGAAAGGAAAAAAATACTTAATATAACTAAATATGGTCTAATATTCAGAAGAAAAAAACGTTTTACAAAAGACATACAAATGGCCTTCAGATGGTATGGAAAATTTTCCTTAAAATCAAAATTCCACCATAGAAATATAAAGCTAAACATTTTTTGTAAGATATTTTACCTCATTTTTATAGGAGGGACTAATAACAAATATATTTTCATGTGACAAATAATTGAATATCTTATAGGTAGAATGCAAATGAATGTAGACATTGTAGACAATAGTATGGAGATTCATCAAAAATAATAGACAGAACTGATATTCAGTCCAAAAATTCAGTCCAGTATTCCAAAGTTTACTGTACTATCATTTTCAATAGTGAAGATATGAAATCAACACAAATATCTATTAATGAATAGATATAGATAAATATATATGATATATAATTCTACCATAATATATAATTATATATATATGTGTGTGTGTCATATATAATTATCTATATCCATTCATTATAATGATAATTATTTAATATATAATTATCTATAATCATATATCTATATATGTACATTCACACATGTGTAGTATAATAGTATACTATTTAGCTATATGAAAGGAAGGAGTCCTGTCATTTATGAAACATGGAAATACCTGAGGGTCATGATATTAGCAGGATATTTTCTACTACAGGAGAACAAATTTTCATAACTCTAGACTTTTAAGTCAGAATAAATTTCACAAATCCAGTACTAGGCAGCTCAGGTCATGCAATGGAAAAATTTATTTTCTTTCTTTTTTACTTTTTCCTTTTATTCTAAATAGGTTCATTTCTCATAAAATGCATACTTATTGTCATTTCCTCCCCCAATTCCTCCAAGTTCCTCCTCACCTCCCTTCCCCTGCAGATCCATTATCTTCTTGTTTCTCATTAGAAAAGAATAGGTTTCTAAGACAAAATATGGCAAAATAAAATATAATAAATTGACCCAAACACTCATATCAAAGTTGGCAGTGAAATCCTAACAGCAGGAAAGAGGCCTAAGACCAGGCACAAGAGTCAGAGACCAACTTGTTAGTCCAATCAGGAGTCCCATAAAATTCCTAAGTTAACAGCAATAATACAATATGCAGAATACAACAAATAGTCTACATATAGGATTTAAAGGATTGATAGACAAGCTGAACGAAATAAATCTTTAGTTCACTCTCCTAATATGTTCATGCCATACTTTTTGGATTATCTAAAGGCTGAAATGAATTCTGAGAATCATTTCCTTATCCTAATGCCATTTTATTAAGCAGGCAAGAGTTATATAGCTTTAGGCAGTTATTGGAAGGGGGAATCATGAAAATTTTCTGTATTCAATGTCTATATACAAATACCAGAAATGGACCATTTATTTACTCTTAAACTCATTATTGACAAGAAGATAGGCATGGTATAATTGATAAGAGTAAAAAGAACCATTTCCTGTGACTTTAACACTAATGAATGCAAATTGTTATTTGGAAAAATTGTACAATTTCCTGACTGGTAAACAAAGACAAATATGTGGCCTATCATTTTAAATACATTGATAGTAATCTGCTTCTTTGTTGATTAACTTTCAGTAATGAACATTTTCATATCTTTATATTCAGTACAAATCAACATAATTTGTGTGGTGGTTATATTTTGCAAATATTAGTATCTATGTTGTTTCAATCTTAGTTGATAACTTTTGATGAAATAACAAATTACATGAGATATATATATATATATACAATCATTTACTTTTCTCATGACTCTAGAGGCTAAATAGTTGAGGAGAATGGTACTGCTGAAACCTTGGAGTACCGTAGCATAATGAAACACAGCACATGGTGAGATAAGTTAAGGATGCTCATCTAGTCTCTTTCTCTCACCTTATAATGCAGCTAATTATCTCAGAGAAACTCCAGGATCATAAAGCTGTCTGACTGTAATCGTTTCCCAAATGCAGTATCTTCAAATACTAGTAATTTATGACTTTGAAGAAACACCTTCAGAATAAGAACTTTGCTGTGTATTAGCAAAACATATCGCTCATTCTTGAATGCACATTAAAGCAAACAACAACAAAAAGAAAACTGTGAGAAAGGGATTTTAAATGAAGGGACTGCCTCTTGAAAATAATAATAATTATTATTTTATGTTGGGCTGCTTTGCTTACATATATGTATGTGAGCTATATGTGTACAATGTCTGTCAAGATCAGAAGAGTGGCTCTGGTTACAATGGTGTATGAGCCATCATGTGGGTCCTTGGATTGAATCTGGATTCCCTGCAAAAGCAAAAAGTGCTCTTCACCACTGAGACATATTTCTAGCTCTAGAATTTGCCATTTAAAATAGAATAGAAGGCTTCTATGTAACAGTCAAATGTATACAAAAGAAAATGGAATAAATGTGCAACTTTCTAACACAAGAAAATTTCAAGTATTACCTATAAAATTATGAGCTATTTCATATATCTTGAGACAGATTATGAAGGTTAATATTAGTAGACATGAAAAGTAGAAGAGTAGAGTTCCTTTTTTAAGTCAAAATTCAGTTTGGGGGTTATGAATTTTTATTGACTAATAATATTTTCCCCAAATGCCTTATCCTCCAATGTGACATAATCTGAGTGTTATTGTTCAGGAGGTACATTTTTAGCTGAATTCAAGCGGATGGAGGGGTGTGTGTTTGTGTGTGTGTGTGTGTGTGTGTGTGTGTGTGTGTGTGTGTGTGTGTGTGTGTTGTGTAGGTACATGTGTGGTTTTGGATGTGGACTATAGAGAAATATAAAAAATTACATGGTTATCTGTAAATAATAACCATACGTTGATGGACTTTGCAGCATGTATAATTTCAAGAACACATTTCTGTGTAAGCCACCCAGCCTGTGACATTTTTATTTCATCAATTCAACTGAAAACTTCAAACCCAGTTGACAGTATTTGAACCTCATGGAAACACCTCACCATCTATAAAAACTTTCCTTCTGCAGAAAGAGCAGGAGCCCCAGGAGAAGAAAGGAAGTTGGGGTCATTAGGAACATTTTACTGATCCTGCTGGAGTGTACATGTACAAATCCCAACTTTAACAGACTTCATTTTCAGAATCCTATGCATCCACCTCAGCCAGTCTTACAAAAACAGACTTAACCTTATAACTTAGGCCATGTAAATATCACCAAATGGAAATCATGCTCGGAAACATTTTTGCTTGATTAAAGTGAGGTCTTTTTAGACTTCCATCCTTGTATAAGCTTTGATTCGATAATGTTAACTATTAAAATTGATCAGTGTCTATGACATGTATGGTAAAAAATATATGTGGTTACATCACTGTTGGTAACATACAAAGCGAGATATGAATGAGTTTTAAAAACAATAGAGATCCTTTTGAAATTTTACACAGTTAACCTTCACTCTTGGTGTAGACTATATTGTTTCATAAATTTCTACTCTGTTCTAAGAATTTTCTTGACCTAAACATGAATTAAAATAAAAACTAGCAAAAAATTGATTTTTTGCAGAAAAAAAGGTAGATTTATTTTAATTACAAGAACAGAAGTTATAAATCACTGATAAATTAACAAATGATATGGCAAGGGGAGTCAGGAATATTTAAGAATCTCATAATTTAATTATTGATAAGTCAGGAAACATCAAACAAAATCTAAAGAATGCAGGTATAAATATTTTCAACTTTCTTCCAGCAGCCAGAGATGATAACAATTGTCTTTTAATAAGATTTGAAGAGTGAATACGCTTTAGCAGAATTTATGACACCTGCTACACTTGGTAGATACAAGTTGGAAGCACTCTTACCTGTGTGCTTTTTACTGTGCCTTATAAAACAATACACAAAAGGAAAACCAGGGTTACAACTGGGGAAATCACATCAACATCGATTTCTTTACTCACCCTGGCAGTATTTATTTGCTTCATGGTTTGTTCATTTGTTTTTACTGTTGTAGAGATTTCCTAGATAAATATACTCACTTCTTCTTTGTAGACTTCCATACATTTCTTGTTAGGTGTGAATACAGTACTTCTGAAGAGTGTTTCTGTACAATGCCCAAACAATATGTCACACTTCCATCCTGATTGATAGCACTTCCTGATTTCCGGGAAACAGATTTTTTTTTTTAGCAAGATCTTATATGCACCTTAATTGTAAAAAGCTTAAAAACAATTTTTATTCAGAATTCAATTTTCGTTACAGTTGAAATAACTTCAATTATAATTTGAGTCATGGTTATGGCTTCCCAGTTTTTGGTTAATAAATACATAAAAGAGTATTGATATTCTGTTGTAAGTTGTACTTCATAGATACCTTTCTCAATTTAGATTTACAGTCTTTTATTGTATTGTTACTCATGCCCCCTACAATTGTTTCAGATATGTACACATACCATTTTCTCCAATATTATAATATCCATGTGCTGGTCAATTTTCCATTGGAGAGAACATCCTAAATCTGGAGTTTTGTCTTGGTCCTTATCACATTTCTGACACCCCCATGAGGAACAACAAACTGGGCACAGACAGGAACAGAAGAAAGGAATGACATCAATAGGAACTACTAGAAATTGGATGTATGTATATGAGCACAAGATTATAAAGAAGAAATGTACTTGTAGTAATATTTGAAATTTTAAATATGCAACAAAATGGTCTGGAATAGCAGAAAGGGATTAAAAGCATATCCCACTGTTACAGAGGAAATGACTTCAGTTCCCAGCACCCTAACAGGAATAATTGTAAGGCTCCTAATCACCTGTAAATTCAGTTTTACCAATCTGATGCCCTCTTCTGGCCTCCACAGGTATACACACACACACACACACACACACACATACACACACATGCACGCACATACACGCACATACACACACATGCACACATATAAACATCTATTCATATAGATACATAAAACACATACACGGAAATAAAAATATTTCTAATTCTACATAGTAAGTGAAAATATATAGTGTGAATGT
Source organism: Peromyscus aztecus (assembly GCA_902168405.1). NCBI lineage: Eukaryota > Metazoa > Chordata > Mammalia > Rodentia > Cricetidae > Peromyscus > Peromyscus aztecus. The sequence goes on from CABHPQ010174727.1 coordinate 32,910, forward strand.
TGGTATTTCCTCTATGAAATGAAACAATTTACACTTATTGAATTCTTTGCTAGTTAACCTTCTTTGGTGGCAAGTAAAGGGGTCTAGTTAGTTTAAAAGAAGGGAAAATTCATTGAAGAAAAAAATTGCAGACAGCAAGGTTTTGCTTAATAAAATATCATTTATTATAACTTTAATTTTAGACAAAGTTCACATCATTTGTGCTTTCAAGAACCTTAGATATCATTGTAAGCTTATGAAATTAGTTTCCTGATATATTAGTTTTGGGGTTACTGTTACAATCTTTATTTACTTATTTATGTTTAATCATCTCTAGTATTTTACATGAAAGATCTCAAGGTGGGGCATAGTCTTTCTTCAGATAATGAGATACAAATTTGTTCTTTTTCTGTTTAAAGTACCCAAAATGGAAATAGAAAAACCTGATGTTGGAAAGCTCTTGCCTGCCTGTCCTCCACCTTATTGTCAGATGGAATTAGAAACTACCTTCCCACCACAGCTCCCAGTTTATTTTTATTTTTTTTTAATTCCAAACATAGAAAGAATAGCATAAAGGATGGTGCTTTAGAAAAACCCACAGGCTCTGTGAGGGCTGCTCCCTTGCAGTCTAATATATCTAACTAATATTCTATGTGTACTTATAAGAAGCAGTACTCCACCCTATGTGTAGACTGGAGAGGCTGATATCACAGTACCACAGAGATATTTGAATATCTCTGTTTATTATTACTCTAGTCATGACAACAAGGAAATTGAAGCAGTTTAAATATCCACTGATAGCCAGATAATGAAAATGATATACATACGTACAATGCATATTTTACAACTTTAAAGATAATAAAAGTTATGGAATATTTGAGACAATCTATGAATCTGTAAAGTACACTGGTAAGTGAAGTGTTGGAAACTCAGAAAGAATGAAAAAAACAAACAACAAAAACAAATACATGTTCTTTCTGAAATGTTTATATATATATATATAAATGAACATTTCATATACATATATGACAAAGATGATGAAGAGAGGATAATGTTAGATGATGAGGATTGATAAAGAATAGTAAAGTGGACACATTAGTAGTGAAAGAAGATATTCAGTTATTGTATTATAGTTTTCCTAATAGAAATGTATCCTGGTTTGAAAGAAAATGGCCCCCAAAAGGGAGTGGCACTATTAGGAGTTGTGATCTTGTTGGAGTAGGTGTGGCCTTGTTGGAGGAAGTATGTCACTTTCAGAATGGGCTTTGAGTTCCCCTATGCTCAATCTACATCCAGTGTCAGATTTCGATTCCTGTTGCCAGGTAATCAAGATGTAGAACTCTCAGCTCCTTCTCCAACACCATGCCTGCCTGCATGCCACCATTTTTCCTGCAAAAATGATAACGGACTAAACATAAACTTCTGAAGCTGTAAATGACACACCTTAAATATTTTTGTTTATAAAAGTTGCAGTGGTAAACGAGTCTCTTCAGAGCAATTGAAATCATAAGATAACCTGTGACTTAAATTTCTGTGTATCAAAGTCACCTGTACAATTATTGCATTCTAAATTAATTCAACATGATATTTCTTTGAGGAGATGATTGTGAAAGTTGGGCTTTATTTTTAACTCCATTGAGTATCAATGCAGTAGGAATTAGACATGACAAGTCACTGATTACATTTGTGGCAATGACCCATTTACAGAGTACCATCTTTTTTCTTTTTCTAAATCAATTTTTGGAGACGGTTTCTATAGCCTGACATTTTCTAAGATTTTTCTTCTAGTTAACAGTTTACCAAATCATTCTATCATAGTGTTATTTAACATATAAATTATACTGATATGAATAAAAAAACAATTAAAAATGATCGAGAACATAACAAAGTGACAAACACTGTTAGCACATCTGCTTAGTTGAAGGCAACAATTTAAGGCAAATTTGGGAAAGATATCTGTGGACAGTCTTCCAATTGTTGAGACTGGAAGTAAAACACAGAGTTGCAGTAACTCATCCTGCCCTATAATGGTCAAAACTGAAAAACAATCTTGTTATGTGGAAATCAAAGGCTAGATGCAATTATGAACGTTAATACATGCTATCTATCTAAGTAAAAAAAAAAAAAAAAAAAAAAAAAAAAAACCTACAAAAGGTTTATCCAAAGCATTGAAGGGTTTTAAAAGGATGATTACTTTGTAGAAATTGGCAAGGTTGTCTTTGAGATGGAAAACAGCATAAACTTGTATATGAATAAGAGCACCATTGATGAGTTTTGGAAAATTTTCCTGATAACATGGCTGGGGAACTTTGGGGATTAGACCAGAAACACATACCTGGAGAAGAGGCCAAAGCAAAAGGAACCTCCAAAAGATGGACAAAGGAAGTATCCCCCCAAATTCATTGAGATCAGTTGGACCAATGCTTTTGTTGACCAGAAGTCCTTCTCAAGCTGACAAATAAGTAAATTAGACCTGAAAGGTTATTATCGTTAATAAAAGGGGTGCACTCATTTTCTTACATACAAATTTGTGGTAAAACAAATAAAATCAAAGAGTCACTTGAGAGGAATCAGAGGTACTCAGTGGCCCTCAGGAATTTCCCTCAGAGGAGTGCAGGAGACGGCAGCTCCATCTATTGACGGCAAGCTTATCAAGTCATGAAGGTAAGGGATGCTCATGTAGATACCCTAGGCTTTGTAGAGGTCTAGCCTAATATAATTTTAAGTTTTAGATTTCAAGAAAGAAATATTTCGACCCACAAAAGAACAATTATTAAATTAGAGAAAAATTATGAAACAAGGGTATAAAAATAGAGAATTTTAATATAGCTCTACAAAGTTCTTATATTTTAATTTCGGTGTGACTACAAGAGTGAAACATTAAACAAGTGAAGTTACAAAGTCAACGTTACAGTCATATAAGGTTAGTTTCTAGAGAAAGAATTCTTTTAAGCACTGGTGTAGCTTAGTCATATACTGTATACAAAGTTTCCAGTGATATAGAGCAATGTGGTAGATGTATGATTACTGATTTAACTCCAGAAATGTCAAATCTACCCATTTGTTAGTAAAGCTCTTTACTAACATACAAGTGTTCACCCTTTAGGCTGTATTTTACAGTCCTTTAATTAAAGACATATCTGTATACATAAATGCTTTGCATCATGCTGTGATTAACTATATTGTTTGATACGGCTATATGCTACACACTGTTGTAGTCTAGGAGCATTAAGCTATACCATACTGTCTAGGTGTGTAATAAGCAAAACCACCTAATTTTGAGAAAATATGTATTCAAGGATGTTTTCACAGAAAAAGGGCCTCGAATGATGCGTGTTTCAGACAGTGTCACTGTTGTTATGTGATAAATAGTCTTTTGTTCATTGTCTAATGGACTCATTTCCTTCACCCAAGGAAATACATTTGCCTCAAGGAATTATATAAGTGAATCTTTCTTTCCTCTTCCTTCCTTCCTTCCTTCCTTCCTTCCTTCCTTCCTTCCTTCCTTCCTTCCTTCTTTCCTTTCTTTCCTTCTTTTTCTTTCTTTCTTTCTCTCTCTCTCTTTCTTTTTTCTCCCATTCTTTCTTTCCTGAACACATGTTGAGATACTAAGCCCCAAATTCCACCAGACATTCATTTTATAAATAAAGTTTTACTGGAATAGCCAAACCTGTTCACTTCAAAAGTGTTGCTAGGTAACTTTTCTGCTACAAAGAGAGAATCAAAAGAATATATTGAATAAGGACAAAAATATGTGACACATTCATGTTTACAGTAAGTGTGCATGTTAGTCCTTAGTTTTCAAAATTTCCCTCAGCTACCTGAAATATCCAAAATTCAAAAGTGTGGATTCAAATTTCAAAAGGTAATTTCCAGAAGATGGAATAAAGCTGTATTATTTTAAGGTAGTATGCCCCAGTTTTACCTTGTCTCGCTATGGAAACCTATTTCAGTTACTGCTTGAGTTCTGGCCTCAATAATTCTTAGGTAATAATAATAAGTGGTTGAACAGAATGGACACAAGTATGTCTTACAACATTTAGAAAATGCTAGCAATGTTTTCAAGGGAGTATTTTTGTGCTTGAGATGGCACTGTTCATGGTAAAAGCTTTTCTAAATATTAAAAAAGGCCAGAGTTACTGCTCTCAAGCTTCGAAAAATATATCCTTGGAACAAACTACTAAATTATGCAAACTGTGTGGGTTTTAAAGTGTGACCAGATAGGCTGTTAGAAAATTAACTCTCAACTAGTTTTCCAGTTGAAGCAACTTATGCCTTTTAATGGCAAACTCACCACATCCCACTATATTTTGCATAGAGAATAATGAATTCAATAATTTTGGCTTCAAAGGCTAATGTGGTCATGAAAATTCAGTGTTTGTAGCCACTCAAACTAATTGTTCCATTGAAAATATAATGAAGAAGCCATAAAGGAATTTCATAGATTTTTCAAAGTACTGGAGCAATAAATGATCCCTTGTGGTTCCTCTTTGAAATGCTATTTTCTGTGCTTCACAGCTCTTACCGAACGAATGAGAAAAATTCAGGATGTATTTATATGTTAAAGGAATATGGACATTCCTGGCCAACACACAGATGGTGAGAATTCAAGTTCATTCCCAGGGACACAATTCAATATATGAAGATAGAGAAGCTGATAAATGATGTTAAAAGAAGCTGACTGTGGACTGTGAATTTTTTAAGAAAAATGTATGCTTTCACATACCTTTTAAAGGATGGGTAACTTATATTTTAACATATAATATTCTAAATTTTATGCCTGTGCTATTTAGAATGCAAATGAAAACACACACAAGGCAATATGAAACAAGGTTGAAAAGCTGAACTGTATTGAGATAAGGAGTTATAATCCAGTTGGTGCTTTAGTGAAGCAGTTGTGGAAACCAGATATTAACACTCTCCATGTAGTCAGTCTGATCAACTGGTAGAATCTTGTCTGTGGTCAAAGTATCCTTATTTTTTTCTGGCAACAAGTAAGGTGAGGCATAATAGTCTGATTATATTTTTCTTTGTTTACCAATTAGTAATGAAGTTGAATTGGCATTTTTGCATAAATAAAAAGAAAGGTACACAGCACTTATTTTTTTTCTGTTTATACAGATGCATTATGCATCAGCTACATATTTAGCAAAGTGGTTTTTATAAAGGAAGAATAGCACTTATAATAACTGTAATATAATGATGTTCTCAATGACAAATGTGCTTGAAAAACTGCTTGGATTTGATATACTCAAAAATACTAAACAGAATAGCATATAATTCCAGTGATAAATTTATGTGTTGTGGTAGAGTACTCTTTTTTTAATTTATTTTATTTTATTTTACAATATAATTCAACTTTACATATCAGACATGGATTCCCCCGTTCTTCCCTTGAGGGAGCACTACTAAATATATACCTTGATGTTGATGGTTGTCTTGGTTAGGGGTACTATTGTTGTGATGAAGCACCACAACCAAAATACCTTATGGAAGAGAAGATTTATTTGACTTATACTTCCTTATCACTGTTGCTCATTGAAGAAAATCAAGACAGGAACTCAAACAAAGCTGGAACCTGAAGGCTGGAGATAATGCAGAGGCCATAGAGACATTCTACTAACTGGCTTCCTCATCATGGCTTGCTCAGCCTGCTTTCTTATAGAATCCAGAACCACCAACCCAGTGATGGCAACACCCACAATGGGCTGAGCCCTCCCTCTTCAATCATTAAAAACTGTACTACAGCTTGAGGTATTTTCTCAATTGACATTCCCTCCTTAAAGATAACTATAGCTTGTGTGACACTGAAATAAAACCAGCCTGAACAGTGGTAAGTGCTCTCAAGTTGGACATTAGACCTTCCCAACCAGAGATAAACCATGCTTGGTACTGGAATGTTAGCCAACTACCCAGTGCTAGTGAAGCCATGGATCACGAAGAGCCTACAGTCATCACTTTACTAAACAGGAACGATCACCAACTACATTCCAAATATTTGTTCTTATGCCCACACACAAGCAAAGTCCTAATCTCTCCTCAAGGAAACTTCTCTTTGCAATAGATGAGAACAATTAAGGAAAATCAAGCCAATCAGCATGCAGAGTTCCCTAAGGCTTAGGCTCCCTGAAAGAGTCCTAAAGCTCATGGACCACTGTGGAAGAAGGCGCTGTAAGACTAAAAGACCCAGGGGAGCCTAGAGTTGTCTGAGAGACTGAATCTCTCAGGAATATCAGAACCACGCCCAAAGAGTCTCACCAACATGATTGCCTAAATATGAGCTGAACAAAGATAATGCCAAAAGACACGGTAGTGTGGATAGAGAAAAACGCATGAACCCTTTACCTCACATAACGAAATACAGGCAACAGACAACTAAGGGGGAATCTAAGAGGAGTAGAAATAGTCTTTCCCAGAGAAGATCAGCACATCAGCTGGTTATCCAATACCAAACGGGAAGCCCTGTAAATATATGCATACATGTATCATTTTATATTGTATAGCATGAGAACGTTGTATGGTGTGTGTGTGTGTGTGTGTGTGTGTGTGTGTGTGTGTGTGTATGTGTGTGTGTGTGTGAACAATTAATGAAAAAGAGAGAAAAGGGGTTTGCGGGAGCATTTGGAGAGAGGAAAGGAAAAGGGGAAATTTTATGTAATTAAATTATAATCTCAAAAATATAGAAGAAATAACTTTTTTAAAGTATTTTTCTGACAAAGAAAATTATAAATAGTTCTGAACTGGTTATTGTGGAGTTTGGAAGGTCCTCAAACCTTCAGTTGACTAGCTAGTAACTCTAAAGAACTGTCAGTGTACTTCCAGCTTGAAGGCCCACAGAATCAAGACTAAGAAAAAGTGATGTCTCCACTCCATTCTGAATTAAAGTATAGATCAATGTCTAAGCTGAAGTTACTTAAGCTGAAGAAGTTTCCTCTCACTAAAGGAAAGATTCTTATGGTTGTTCTGCTCTGGCCTTCAGTTGATTAGATTACATCCATCTAAGATAGTGAGATGAACTGTGTAATTCTGTATACCAGGTCAAATGTCAATATAATCAAGAAACACTGGTAGATGAATTTCTAAATGGTCTTATTAAATAAGAAACATGAAGCCAAATATAGGGGTGAAAGCCTTAGTAAGATCAGGGAAATAGGAAAAGCCACCAGCCAATCTCACCTCACCAGCTCTGCAGCTTCCAAAGAGAGCTTCTTTCTGTATACTCACGTTTATATGCCTGTTCTGTTCTGTTGTCTCATTGGCTCTCTTTGCCCAGCCACATCACTTCTTCTTCCTACACAGCTCTGTCACTTTCTGTCTGTCTGTACAGACCACCAGACCTCTATGGTTGACACTGGGATTAAAAAGCATGTGTCACCATGTTTGGCTCTGTTCCCTAGTATGGCCTTGAACACACAGAGACCCTGACCGATAAGTGATTGGATTAAGGGTGTGTGCTACCACTGCCTGACTTCTTTGTTTACTTAAAATGGCTTGCTATTCCCTCTGATCTCCAGGCAAACTTTATTTATTAAAGCACAAATAAAATAACACCACATTTCAGTACAAATAGAATATCACCACAAACTCTATCAGAGATAGACCCAGAAAATGTTGGGACAAATGTCTCAAATGTCTAAGCATTCAGTGGCCCAATAAGTTTAACATAAAACTAATAAAATACATGAGTTATAAGTCTTCAAGACAACATCCTGGAGAGGACAATGTAGATGTAACCAATCGTCTTATTAAATAAGAAACACAGAGCCGATTCAAAGAAGAAAGTCAAGAGGTCAGAGCTAAGAGCCTTACCCTTCCGCTGCAGCTAGCCTCTTCAGCCAAGAGACCTCTCCGAAAGAGAGTTACTTCCCAACTGTTTGTCTTTATATAGACTTCCTATTCTGCCTTCTCATTGGTTGTAAACCCAACCACATGACTGCCTTGTCACTGCCTGTCTGTACAGACCTCCAGGTCTTCTATGGTTGGTATTGAGATTAAATGCGTGTGTCTCCAATGCTGGCTATATCCTTGAACACACAGAGATCTGCCTAGCTCTGTCTACTAAGTGCTGGGATTAAAGGCTTGCACCACAAATGCCCAGCTCTGCTATGGCTTGCTATTGGCTCTGACCCCCAAGCAACTTTATTTATTAACATACAAATATAATCACAATTCAGTACAAATAAAATATCACCATAGGACAAGACCAGAGAAAGCATACTTCTATGTGATAAAGGCTAGCTATGATAAACTCTCAACTAAACTCATCCTAAATGGAAAAAAAAAAAAACTCAAATAAACCTCACAAAAATCAGAAACAAGACAGGGCTATCCACTATCCCCACTCCTCTTCAATAAAGTCCTTGAAGTGCAAGATGAAATAATAAGACAAGAGAAAGGAATGGAAGATATACAAATAGTAAAAGAGGGAGTCAACTTCATCGCATTTGCAGAGGATATGATGATTCATCAAAGATTCCAAAGTAAAGGAGTTCTGAGATGCCCAGTGTGTACAGTGTGAAGAACAATTAAGGGATATTGTAGTAGATACTGTAGGATCAGGAAAGCTTTATAGCAGGATCCATGTTAAGGTGAGCAAGCAGGGCAGAAGGATGGGCAGATTAGGAAGAGTTTGAACATTACAGTAGTCTGGAATTTCATTCCTGAGTAAACAAGGGCATTTTAAAATGTAAGCCAATTAATAATCAAATCCAAATTATTTTCTAAAATTTTTCACTAACTCCTCTGTTGAAAGCAAAATTAACGACTGAAATTGAGAGAATAACCTGCTAGATAACACCTGATAATTGATTCCCAAAGGAAAGAAGATTCATGTAGGAATACTGATCTAAAATTTAAACATGATAAAAGCAAAATGAAGATATAATTCTATCTTACATGAATTCAAGTACAAAAGCCCTATGACCAGACGAGGACCAATGACGATATCTGGTTATTACTAAGATTCTTATATATGACTGAATCCTTTCACTACTTCATCAGGTCAAAAAGATCCAAAATTGAAATATTCATTTCCTCATTTTCATGTGTGATCCTTCTTCCTCATTATCGAATTATATTCTATATTCATGCTCTAAGGAAAATCATTCTGACACTCTTAGTTATTATCTGCATTATAACAATTACGATTGTAAGTCCATTATGTCGCCAAATCTTTAAGATTTTTGTATGGTTTGGGAGTTAATAATTTCCAGTGCTATTGGAGTTTTATATTTTAAGTCTTGGCCTCGATGGTGTATTGGATTTTAGAGAAACCCCTGTGTTTGTTGTCCTCGGCCACACACAGCTGAGTAACCGTTTATAAAAGCTCAAATGTTAAAATTGTATTTGAACAATATAGGAGATATGAATGTCTCAGGAATGCAAATGATATTTGTGAAGGTAGAGGGGAGAATGGAAACACAGATGCAAAAAGGAAAAGCCACATGAGGTTTCAATGAGAGAGTAAAGGACTTCTTCAAATAATATGGTGTAGTGAGGTCATAGGAACTAAGGAGAAATTACAAGGGGAAGGATAAAAGGATAAAGGGGAGAGTATGAGTAGCCTTTTGCATGCATGTTCTCTTGGTAATCAGGAATCACAGTCCACTTGTCACCTATGCAGACTCACATAGTATCATTTGTACACATTTTTTTACTTTTACTGGCAGGAGCCATATTACTTCTTTGGGGAAAAAGGCTTGTGTAGCATGAATCTTAACAGGTCTTATTAATAAAAACAAACCTGAGGCCAGGTATTGGGGTGAATGCTGGAAGATCAGAGAAGCAGAACAAGCCACAGCTACCTCACCTTGCCAGTTCTTCAGCTAATCCTTTTTCCTCAGACTGAAAGCCTCTGAGTCCTCATTCAGAATGGATCTCAGCTGAAATGCTGCTCAAAAGCCTAAATGCTTAACCAGCCAAAAGCTTCTAGTTCCTGGTTGTCACGCCTTATATATCTTTCTGCTTTCTGCCATCACTCCCTAGGATTAAAGGCTCACTTTCTGGGATTAAAGACGTGAGTCACGATGCTTGGCTGTATCCTTGAACACACAGAGATCCAGGCAGATCTCTGCCTCTAGAATGCTAGAATTAAAGGCGTGTGCTACCACTGCCTATCCTCTATGTTTAATAGAGACTGTTCTCTTCTCTGATCCCAGATAAGTTTATTAGTGTGCACAATATTTTGGGGAACACAATACCACCACAGGCTTGAGAACAACATCATCAGCTTTCCTTGTGGTAAGACCCTGGGGAGAACCTGACCCATGTGGCACAAATCTGTGGACAGTTGGATGCATAATTCTGGGCTTGAACCCAGAAATGTGTATGCTATGCACTCTCCTTGCTTTCACTATGCTAGTCACACTGCTGGCCCGAATGAGTCAAAGTAGGACATGAAGTTCAATATTACATATTTGAATACCTGTTCTGGAAAGAATGGTTTTAAATATAAGAGCTTTAAAGAAATGCTACATAATAGATGATATCAGGAGTTACTGGGAACATTCAAAGAACAGGGAATGAAGTAGAATCATGGAAACCCACAGTTCCCTCATTTCTAATAACTGTGCCAATACCCCAAGAAGTTAAAGGAGATAGACATAAGGACAAGGCATAAGCAGTGCCAGTTATGAAGAGAAAGTTTCCAAGTTATGTTGCCTATGGGATGAATGGAAAAACCTGGTAAGCCCCCAGAAGAGATAGAGTAGTACAAAATGTAGAATGGTTTGATCCTACCTTGGCTGGTAAATTGATCCTGAGAACCCAGACCCTGCTGGACAGTACAGAAGTAAATATTAGTCACAAGAAACAAAACTGTCTCTTGTTGAACGACATTGTAACCTCACGTGCTGTCAACTGGGCACACTGTTCTACCTGTAGGTGTGCCTAGTTAGAAAAGTCCCTTTGTGGCTTGCAAAACTGTTTATGCTTCTGACGGTAGAGATAGAGATCGTAAAGGTAATGGCTACTGGTAGGAAGTTGGAAGAGGGAAAGGGAAAAAGGCAAAAAACAAACTGGTAATTATTGTAACCATTTTTAGAAACTTAGGAGTAAAAGCTTGTAAAACCATTCATGCAAACCATTGAAACTGTATAAATAAAGACTGTTCAAGCTATCAGGGGCCACTTGCTTTGACAATAGGTGGCCATAGTCTCCTCATGGCACCAACTTCATACATCCCTCCCAGGTCATTGAACCTCTCTGGAGCCAGGCCTCCACCATTTTACACTGAGGCAAAATTTCTTAGGACTTTTTAACTGAATCATAAGAAAATAGATATTTCCAGACTTCTTGAGTACTTGTGAAAGAACAATGTCTAATGCACTTGCAATTCAAGGCATCTGAATTTGCTTATGATATTAAGCATGTGGTAATTTGCAGTTTTAAGCGGTTTAAGTAAGGCTTTTGCAGACACAACTAAACATAGTAAATCGAATTCCACCCAGCATGCAGGTGCATTGAGGATTCTGTGAAATGGCTGAGCAACTTGTCAAGCAGATCCAGAATGAAACATACTCTCAGCAACATTACTGAGGATATTTTAAGATCAAAGAATAGAGTAAGTGCATATGCAAACATTACCTATGCCCAGAGGAAACATTATATAACAATTTATAGAAAAGGGAATTTTAGAGAAGTGGAAATAGAAGGAAATACTATCATGTGGAACAAGAAGGCAAAGTCTGGTTCAGACCAGAGCCGTCTGCTCCCATTTATAGCCTTGTAGAGATGTCTCTGACATTCACAGCAGTCTAATCTTAGAAAATCACTATAATTCAGATGTAGGCACCAGTTGACACAAGTGTGGAAAAGTCATCAGAAAGCAGAGTCTATAAGATGACTGAATTCTAAATGTACTAATTCATTGTGACAAAATTAAAGTCCTTGGACTAATTGGTTTGATGATAATGAATTAATCAGTGAATCAGACAAATGGCACAAATAACCTGGAAACCAAAGCATTGAAACTCCTGGATTATGGGTAAAATCAGAGAGATGTGGGGGTGTCTCTGACTCTTTTGTCTGCATAAGGGACCTTTTCTTTCCTACTGGGTTTCCTTGTCCAGCTTTGCTATGAGGGTTTCTGCTTAGTCGTATCTCATCTTGTTATGCCCTGTTTGTTTGATATTACTGGGAGGCCTGCTCATTTCAGAAGGGATGTGGAGAAGCAGTGGATATTGGGGAGAGGAAAAGTGGGGAATACTGGGAGTAGGGGAGGCAGAGGAGACTGAAGTTGGGATGTATTGTCTGAGAGAAGAATAAATATTAAAAAAAAGAAAGAAAGAAAAGAAAGAATTGAAAGCATTCAATTAAAGGCACACACAAATTGCAAAGTACCAAGGGAAACTTTATTCAAGATTGAAGCCATAGCACAAACAAGAAAGAAAATATTTTTACAAGTGGCAAGGGATGGGGCGGGGGGCACATATTGAAACTTATACCAGTGCTTCCATTATTATTTAGGACTTTGTTTTATGGAATTCAATTGAAAATGCAGGGGTAGGGGTGGGGTTGAATTAGCAATTAAGAGCAAATAGTGCTGTAGCAGAAAACCTGACTTCAATTACCAGCACACATATAAGGCAGCTAACAACTGTCTATGACTCCACCTCCGGTGTATCAACACTACCTTTTTGGATTGAAGGGAAAATCATTCACTTATACGTATCTATAAATAGACTCATTAAAATAATAACAATAAATATTATTAATATAGAAGGTACAGTTTGGTTGATAAAGATTAAAGCATGGAAAGTCCTGTGTTTTATTTAGAAGTCTTGAATTATGTAAGGGTTTTCTCACTACGCATGCCTATTCCCATAATGCATCTGATTCTCATCATATGGATTCTCTAGTATGCATAGACATAAGATAGAAACATAGCACTTTTCCACAAAATTTGACTAATTTACTTTAAGATATTTTATATTAAAATTTAAAATAAAATGATGATAAGTCTAAAGATAGAGCTGAAGATCCTTTAGCGTATACTATTGTTTAATGTACAAAGCCAATAACCTGAGTTGAATACTTCAAACTTCAACATCCTTCCATTAACACATTCTAGATCTACCCAAAACTCCTTACACCCACAAAATCCACTTCTTTGCATTACTGTTTTCTCTTTTCAAGAACCCCCCAAATCTCACTTGTTTTACCTGGGTGTGGGTCCATCAACTAGAGCATGGTTGAACTCTCAAGAGCCATACCTTTAAAGAAATCTGACTTTCCTTTCTCAAGAAACCATAACTCCTTAGAGTTAGTGGGTCTCATACAGAACTTCCTGTTCTATATGAGAATGTTGACTTTTTGAACTTGTTACACATCTTATTCAGGCATCTACAGCTGCTGTGAGATCATGACTAAAGCATCCATGTCTTGGTCATAAGAAACTAGTTCGGTGCATTCCTAACTGACCTCTGTCTCTTGCAATCTTTCATTCCACTCTTGTGTAATGTCCTCTGATCAATGGTAAAGGGGTACTCTGTAGATGCCCCATTTGTGGATGAGCACTCCATATACAAGGGTTACGTGCACTTTAACCTGTGTGTTGCTATTTTATGCATCATCCACTGAGAGGAAGAAGTCCCTGATAAAGTTAGAGACATACAAAAATCTACAGGTAGAGGGAAATGAATCTAGAGGAAATGATGATACTTTGTGCATTTAGGAAAATGATAGTAGGTCTGTAAGCTCCAATTTTATTGGTTCTTGGTCACATATGCAGTACCAGGAATGTTTCCTACTGTGGAGCAGGACTCAAATACAATCAGAAAGCAACTGGCTAATCTCCTTATAATCTATGTCAGTATTGTACTCATGGGTATGTACTTCCATGGTAGACAATGTTTCAGCTCATAAGGTTCAAGCTGGGCAAAACTATTGCTGAATTCCTTTCTCTTAGCAGCCTGTGCAGCACCATCAAATACTATGAGAAGTAGCAAGCAGGGAGGAAACTTCCTGTTCATTACAGGATTTAATCCTCCATGTCTTGTAACCTATAATTGTTGTGTTTTTATCAATATGGTTTTGCCATCAAGTTCTGGTGGGCAACAAAAAGCAGTGTGTATAGTCTGAATTGTTCTGAGAGGTTTGTAGGACACCTCTGATCAACAACCAGAGGAAAGAATCTATATTTTTACCCAGAGTTATATTTAGAAACCCTTGGGTTTCGAGAAGAATATATTTGTGCATGTAGCTCCAAATAAACACTTTTATATAAATCTATCTATATCTGTATCTTCCCTTTTATACATATATAAAGCTTATAAAGTAAGTTTCTATTTTGCTATTCAAGTATCCTTAGTGTTAATTACCCCCAAACCCTTCTTTACCCTCACATGCTTATCCGCACTTAAACTTCCTTTCCCATTATAATTATTTTCCCCTTCGTATTACCTACATTCTATCCTCTCTCTCGTTTTAGATCCTTCTTCTGCCTCCTACAAATTGTCTATTTCTAGTGTAATAAATTTAACAGATATCCCGAATTAAACACACAAGGGGATGGAGGACACCAGGAGAGCACAGCCCACTAAATCAACTAAGCAGGGCTCATATAGGCTCACAGAGACTGCAGCAGCAATGGCAGCAGCAACCAGGGGGCCTGCATGGGTCTGCACCAAGTTCTCCATAGATAAGTTACAGCTGTTAGCTTGGTGTTTTGTGGAACTCCTAACAGTGGGAGAGGGTGTATCCTTGATTCTTTTGCCTGCTCTTGGAACTCTTTGCATCCTATTTGGTTGCTTTGTACAGCCTAAACATGAGGGCTTTTGCCTTGACATTTTGTATCATGTTTTGTCCTGTTTGTCTTCCCTTGGAGGTGTGCTCTTTTCTGAAGAGGAAACGGAGGTGGAGTGAATCTTGGGGAGAGGTGTGTTAATGGGAGCTGGAAGGAGTGAAGGGAGGGGAAAATGTTGTGGGGATATATTGTAGGAGAGAAGAATCTATTTTTAATTAAAAAAGTAAAAAAATATAACATTTTGACTCTAAGGTTCATGAGTGAGGCCATGAGATGTTTGCTTTTCTGGTGTTTATTACCTCACTAACTCGAATGTTTGCTAGCTCCATCTGTTTACATGCAAATTTCACTGTGCTTGGAGGTGTTTAAATCCCATTGTATACAGGAACCACATTTTCATTGTCTATTCATAGTGAAGGGGAGCGTCAAGAGCAAGAGCGAAGCTTTTAGGAAAACCATTTACAAGGAAGTCACTAAGAATTTAATTCACTGTAGCAACTATTATATTCTGAAACACAGGATTGAGGAAACATGTATACTTTAAAATTTTCCCCTAACTTCCATGTTATAATTATATTTTGAATTCCTATAGTAGAACAAAGTATCTGGACATCTATTTGCTAAAATTATTTTCTTTAATTTTAAATATCTTTTCTCTGGATGCATCCATTACTCAACTATTTGTTGATGCCCTTTTCATATGCACAATGAATGTGCCTACATGCATTTTCACAGTATATCATTTCCTTAAAGTTGACTTAAATTGGATCAATAGAGTATTTTGTTGTTCAACACAATTCTCAACTATTGCTACGAAAGTGTCAGGAAAGCAATGACCTAGAAATTCTTGGTCTTAAACAAGTATCTTTGTTTTCATACTGATTGATTTATTAAAACAGTGGTTCATAAAGGTCAAGTTTAGCTGGACATGACTCCAAGCTAAAGTTTGTTACTTGTCTTTTCCTTAGGTAGATTACCTTTTCCAGACCATAGA
This sequence comes from Peromyscus aztecus, assembly GCA_902168405.1. Classification (NCBI taxonomy): domain Eukaryota; kingdom Metazoa; phylum Chordata; class Mammalia; order Rodentia; family Cricetidae; genus Peromyscus; species Peromyscus aztecus. The sequence goes on from CABHPQ010174727.1 coordinate 48,626, forward strand.
GTAGACTTGCAATTGTAAGGTGTAATTGAGAGATAGAGAGTGAGACACTGAAGAACATCTATGGGCATGGAATGATTTCACAAGAAGCCACAAGATAAAAGGGTAGATTCTAGGTCTTTGGAAGGTCCATTGATTTAAACAAGTGATAAATTTTATCTCTAATAAGTGAAGCAGTAATTGCATTCTATTTTTTTCCTTTTCCTTTTTTTGAAAAGAGATTTTTCCCTTCACATAATATATCCTGATTATAGTTTCTCCTCCCTGTATTCCCAGTTCCTCCTCACATCTCCTTTCATTCAGATTCACCCCCTTCATGTCTCTCACTAGAAAACAAGCAGGCTTCTAAAAGATTATGTATATAATATAACATAATACGATAAAATAGAAACCAACGTATTAGAATAGGACAGAACAAACAGAAATAAAAGAACCCAAGAGAAAGCATAAGCAACAGAGACCAGTTGTTCTCACACTCATGAATTTCATGAACACACTAAACTAGAAACCATAATATATTTGCAAAGGACCCATAAGATAATGAGAGGAAAAATATACAAATAAAATAAAAGATAAAATTTTAAAAAGAAGAAAATCCCTGGCATGATATTACGAGAATAGGAATCTATAAAGATGTCGTTGAGTGAGTTCATTTTCTGTAAGTCCTTTACTGCTGAGCATCAAGCCCACCTTTCAGAGTAGTTAGTTTCCCCAGTGAAAATTCCCCTGTAGTAAACTAAACTTCCATTTTCAAGTGGTTATGTATTGGAGATTGCTTCTGGGGTAGGGATGGGGGAAGGGGTCCACTTCTCCTTTCAGCTCTGGGACTCCATCTGGAATAGAGCTGTGAAGACCCTGTGCTTGATGCCTCAGTTTCTGTGAGTTCAGGTGTGCACTGAACTTTTTTTATTTAGAGGGAGTTGATGGCCTCTATCCCTTCTGGTTCTTAAAAATCATTCAGTATCCTGTTCATCAAGCTTCCCTGGAATTCATGGGTTGCAGCGGGGTGGGGTGGGGTTGATGGAAACATGTCATTTAGGGTTAAGTATTCCAGTGTCTCTCAGTCTCTGCTTAATATCTGGCTGTGGGTCTCTGCATTTATTCCCATTTGCTGTAGTAGGAAGCTTCTCTAATAATGGTTGAGCAAGTAAGGCACTGATCATGAGTATAGCAGATTGTCATTCTTATTTTATTATGTTATTTTTTGTTTGTCTTTTTTTGTTTTGCAAAAGTAGCATTTGGTTTTACCCTAGTTCCCCTGACTATCTAGTCTAAGGTTCTTGGTCAGTCAAGCAGTATCAACCATGGGTTCAGTCTCTTGGAGTGGAATTTAAGTTTTATCAGATATTAATTCATTACTGCTAAAAGTTTGTGTCACGATTGCACTAGTATATCTGAAAATTCCAATACTATCCTAAAGTCAGAATAACTTTGTAGATCAAAGCATTTGTGGCTGCATTGCTAATGTTTATGGTTGAAAGTTTTCCTCTTTCCCGCCTGGTCCTGTGGCTGCTCAGAACCAAGTAAACACACAGAAGCTTATATTAATTATAACTGCTCAGCCATTAGCTGTAGCAGGAACCTTAAGTGGTCTTATTAATAAGATCAAACCTGAGGCCAGTTATTGGCGTGAAGCTAGAAGATCAGAGAGACAGAATAAGCCACAGCTAACCTCACCTCGCCGGATCCTCAGCTGGTCTTGTTTCCTCAGACTGGAAGCCTCTGTGTTCTCTTATCCGAATGGCTGTCAGCTGAACTGTGCTTCTTGAAAGCCTGAATGCTTAACCAGGCCAAATGCTGCTAGTTCCTGGTCCTCACACTTTATATATCTTTCTGCCTTCTACCATCACTCCCTGGGATTAAAGGCATGTGTCACCATGCCTGGCCTTTCCAATGTGGCCTTGAACTCACAAAGATTCAGAGGGATTTCTACCTCTGGAGTGCTAGGATTAAAGGTGTGAGTGCCACCATTTTCTAGCCTTTGTATCTATGGTTATTCTGTCTCTGACCCCAGATAAGTTTATTAGGGTACACAATATTTTGGGGAACACAATACCACCACAATTAGCTCAGGCTTATTACTGATTATCTCTTACACTTAAATTAACCCATAATTCTTACCTATGTTTAGCCATATGGCTTGGTAACTTTTCTCAGTCCTGCCTTGTCATCTTGCTACCTCTGTCTAGCTGGTGACTCCTGACTCAGCCCATCTTCTTTCCAGAATTCTCCTTATCTGCTTGTCCCGCCTATACTTCCTGCCTGGCTACTGGCCAATCAGCATTTTGCGTATCAACCAATCAAACAACACATATTCACAGCATACAAAATGACATCCCACAGCAGATGTTGTTCCTCCTTTGATATAATGTAGAGTACCTTCCTTTTTCCAAAGATGCTAGTCCTTAGAGATGAAAGCTTGATTCAGGAACCATGTGGACATCTCCAAACACAGTAAGTTGTGTAGGTGTTACTTTCAGTGATGATACCTTGCTGTCAGTGTGTGGAGAGCAACCTCTAGTCTTGGCAACAGCCTGAGTTGTTTAGGGATTCCCTTTGGATCTCTTTAGCCCAGATTTCAAATAGATGTAATCCAATCAACACTGGAAACTTCATTTGATGACAAGAGATGGCTGATTGTGGCTCTGACTCCCCCTAATTTGCCAACTTCATTTAGATTTCCTTGATATATGTATATATGTTAGGAAGCTCAGACTGTATTAGGTTTCCATGCTGCCACTCAAATGTACCTAGTTTTACCTGTCTGTCTTCATATTCCCTCCCTCCTCCCATTTTATGCTGCCCTTCTCCACTTAATCCTCCTTTCACAGTCCCTTCACCATCCATCCATAGCCATCTATTTCATTTCACTTCTGTAGGGAGATCTATACCCCTTCTCCCACTTAGTCCCTTTATACCTAACTTCTGTGTTTTAGGAGATTGAGGCTTGGTTATCATTGGCGTTCTGGCTAATATCCACAAATAAGTGATTATACAAAATATTAAACCTTCTGTTTCTGGGTTACTTTACGCAGGATGATTTTTCTAGTTCCATCCTTTAACTGAGAATTTTATGAACTCTCTTTTCTTTAATGGATGTGTAAGAATCTGTTGTGTAAATGTAGCAATTGTCCATTCTGTTGAGGGACATCAAGGTAGATTGCAATAATAGGATCTCATGAAAAGATCAGCAGGTAACACGTTTGAGCAGTGTCTTTGTGGTAGGTAAAGCATCTTTTGTGTATATGACCAACAACTGTGTAGGCGGATCTTGATGTAGATTGATTCCAATCCTCCTGAAAAAAAAAATGCCACAGTGATTTCCACAGTGGGCATGCAAGTTTGTATTCCCACCAGCGATGGATGAGTGTTTCTCTTACTCTATATCTTGGCCAGCATGAGTTGTCACTTGTTTTACTGATCTTAATCATTCTGACTGGTGTTAGAAGAAATTTCAAAGTAGTTCTTATTTGCATTTCTCTGATGACTAAGAATGTTGAACATTTAAGTGTTTCTCAGCCACTCATTTTCTGCTTTAGAAAATTCTCTGTTTATGTCTGTACCCCATTTTTAATTCAGTTATTTGATATCGTGAAATATAGTTTACTGAGTTATTTATTTATTTTAGACAGTAGTCTTCCATTGAATGCATAAAGGATAAAATTTTTTCCCTTTCTATATGCTGCCACTTTATCCTTATGATGGTGTTCTTTTAGGGTCACTTACATATACTATCATAAAATTTGCAAATAAATATACTATCACTTCTTTCTTTTCAATTTGTATGCCTTGATCTCCTTCAGTTGTCTTATTGCTCTTAGACTTCTAGTAGTACATTGAATAGGTATGGAGTGAGTGGATAACCTTGACTTGATCATGATTTTAGTGGAATTTGAGTTTCTATGTATTTAAGTTGATGTTGGTTATGAGTCTGCTGTAAACAGTGTTTATTATGCTGAGGTATGGTCTGTGCATTCCTAATCTCTCCAGAACATCTATCATGAAGAGGTGTTTGATTTTATCAAAGACTGTTTCTGCATCTAATGAAATGTCCATATGTTTTTTCTTTTAGTTTGTATATATATATATATATATATATATATATATATATATATATATATATCACATTCATCAATTTACATATGTTTAACCATTATGTTTAACCATTACTGCATCTTTGGGAAGAAGCCTACTTAACCATGGTGGATGATTTTTTTTTATATGTTCTTTAGTTAGGTTTTCAAGTATTTTATTGAGAAGTGTTGCATCTATGTTTGTAAGCAAAATTGGTCTGGGATTTTCTTTCTTTGTTGCATCCAAATGTTGTTTATGCATCAGAGTTGCTGTGGCCCCATGAAACAAATTGGGCAATGGTCCTTTTGTTTTTATTTTGTGGAATATTTTGATTAGTATTGGCATTAACTCTCCTTTGGAAGTATGGTATAATTCTGCTTTAAAACCATCTGGTCTTGGGCCTTTTTGGTAGGGAGATTTTAATTACTGATTCTATTTCAATGGGGTTTATAGATCTGTTTAAATTGCTTATCTGATTTTGAGTTTACTTTGATAAGATATGCATTGATAAAATTATCCACTTTTTTATATTTGAAAATTCAGTGGAGTATAGGTTTCCAAATTATTTCCTTCTGATTCTCTGGATTTCTTTGGTGACTGGATTTACTTTGGTGACTTTGATCTGCTAGATTATGGCCCGCTTTTCATGTTTAACTCTTTTTAATTGCATATTTTCTTTCTGCCTTTTAGTTAATTTTGTTAAGGGCTTGTCAATCTTATTGATTATTGCAAAGAAGCAATTCTTTGTTGCATTGATTCTTAGAATCATTTTTATGTTTGTTTGTTTTTATTTCATTGATTTGAGCCCTGAGTTTGATTATTTCTTCCCATCTACTCTTTTTGAGTGTGAATTCATCTTTTTGTTATAAAGTTTTCAGATGTATGTTAAGTTGCTAGTAAGATGCCTTTTCGGTTATTTTTTTTTTTAATGTAGGAACTTAAACCTATGAGCAATAACCACCCTTCATTATATCCCCTAAGTTTTAATATGTCATGTGTTCATTTCCATTCAATTTATAAAGTCCTTAAATCCTTTCTTAATTTGTCTTGACCAATTTTTCATTTGATAGTGAGTTGTTCAATTTTCATAAGTTTTAAATTTTGTTGTTGTTGATATTCAGCTTTAATCTCTGGTGGTCAGATATAATGCAAGGTGTTATTTCAATTTTCCTGTATCCATTCAACCTTTCATTATGTCCCAGTATATGGTCAATTTTTGAGAAATTTCAACTTCAAGAACAAGAAAAATTCTTGTGTGTTTTGGTGAAATGTTCAGTACTATCTGTTTCTTTAATTTATAACTTCACTTAGCTCCAGCATTTCTCTATTTAGTTTTTGTGTGGATGACCTGCCTATTGGTGAAAGTGTGAGGGTCAATGTGTGATTTAAGCTGTAGTAGTGTTTCTTTTATGAACTTGGGTGACCTTGTGTTTGGTGCATTGATGCTAACAACTGCAATATCCTCTTGGTGGAATATACTTTGATGAGTACATAGTGTCCTTCCCTATCTGTTCTGATTAGTTTTGAAGTCTGTTTTGTCAGATATGAAAATGGCTACACTTTTGTCTTCTATGATTCATCTTCTAAGATTTAATCTTCTGATATTGCTTCTTAGGTTCATTTGCTTGGAACATCCTTTTTCATCCTTTTATTCTGAGGTTATATCTATCCTTGATGTTAAAGTATGTTTTTGGATGTAGGAGAAAGATGGTTATTCTGTTAGTCAATGTCTTTTCATTTGGGAATTTCAGTCATTCATGTTTGTTGATTGCTTTTATTTTGTGGTGGTATTGGTGGTGATGGTACTGGTGTGTGTGTGTGTGTGTGTGTGTGTGTGTGTGTGTGTGTGTATGCATGTTTTCCCTCCTTTGATTTGCTGGTCTGATTGCTGTGATTGTGTCTCCCTGATCTTTCAGAATTTTTCCAATATCTGGCTTGGGGTTT
>CABHPQ010174728.1:0-36229 GCA_902168405.1 Peromyscus aztecus
GGCAGGTGAGGGGACCCGAGCGGGCAGCCCAGGGCCCGGGCCTGCCTGAGGCCTGGCGGGCCAGGCCGAGCTGTGGACGTTCGCTACATCCGCACCCGGAACCCTGGAAACGCGCCCCCCGTGGAGTCTTTTCCCGCCCACTCGCTCCAGCACCATTAGCAACAGGCCGGCCTGCCCTCCGTCGCGGGACTGAGGCCGCACCTGCCCCACCGGATGACTGCCCGGAGCCGGGCGGTGCCCCCCCACCGCGCACACTTCCTCCCGGACCCCTGCGCCCCGTCGAGCGCGCAGGGGGAGGGGACCGGGTCACCCCGGCCCCACCAGCTTCCCACAGTTTAAGCTGCCCGCAGCCGGGGAGGCAGGAAGTCTCAGAGCCGGGGCGTGGAGGCGGGGTGGGGGCAGGAAGTTGGGGGTGACTCTCCCAGAGACCCCAGACGGTCCCCGGCGTGGGAGCAGGGTGGGCGGGCGCGCAGGGATTAAGGGCACCCCCTCCTCCGGAGCCCTGGGCCATGTGACTCTGGCTGGAGCGCCCCGCAGGGTGAGGGCGAAGGCCGCTACCTCTGGCGACCCCCAGCAGCGCGCACGAGGAGGGAGGGGCCGCCTTTGTCTACTTTGCCGCAGAGGCAGCCCCCCCACAACCCCCCCCCCCCCCCCGCGCCCGTCGGCCCTGCACAGCCCGGGTTTTCCATCCGGCCTGGCTCGGCTCGGCAGCTGTCAGGGGACCGAGCTGACCTTCGCGAGCAGGGAGTTTCAATTAGCTGCAGATCAGATAAGCGGGCGGGCCCGTCTCTCTGGGCACCGCGGGGGCGCAGCCCCGCCCCCGCCACGCCGCGCCAAACGCGCTCCAGATGGGAACAAAGATGAGGACGCAGCTCCACCTGCCTCCCCAGGGAGGGGAGGGGAGAGCAGGCCCCGCCGGGAGAAGCTTCCCACCCGAGGCCCGGTTGCACGCCCTACCCAGTGGATCTGGGATCCTGGGTCGGGCCAGGTCAGGGCTCCGGCCAAGATGATCTTTGCGGCTCCTCTTGCCTCCCGCACTGACCTCATCTCCACTTGGGCATCGTGCCCTCTCTCCCCCGGAAGGAGCATTTTGCCATCTCTGATCTCATGCAGACCTTCTCTGTGTGGCTGGAGGAATGAGACGAAGGCCAGCAACGAAAGGAAACTGAGGCACTCTGTGCCTCCTTGGTCCACGGCACACACCAGGCCCACATCATCTCGAGTTTATTGAGTGCCTACTAAATGCCAGACACTGTTTAAACTCTATGGGCACCAAGAGAATAAACAGTCTCGTCCCAGCTTCACAGAACTTACATTCTTGTTCAAGGAGACGCCATAATCAAGTAAATCGTTGGACACAATCTCTGAAGAGCCAAGAAGACATTAAAATAGGTCATGTGAGACTGACTTCAGGGAGGGTACATACTGCTGTTGTAGTCAGGGAAGGCCTCTCAGAGGAGGTGACATTTGACCTGAGACCTAAAAGACCAGGAAAAGCCTGTTAGCAAAGGAGAGGGTAGGTTATTCTGGTTGGAGGCTCATTCAAGGCAAAGGTCCCAAGGCTCGAAAAGAACTGGCCTTGTGGACGGTAGGAGAAGGCCTTTATGGGCATGACCATAGGTCCTAATAGGTCTTAAACTCAGAGATCCTCCTGCTTCTGCCTCTGGAATCCTGGGATGTGTGCCACCACACCTGGTGCTGACTTAAAAAAAAAAAATTAAGATTATTTATTTTTATTTTAGGTGCATTGGCATTTTGCCTGCATGTGTATCTGAACAGAGAGTTGTGAGCTGCCATGTGGGTGCTGGGAATTTAACCCAAGTCCTCTGGAAGGTCAGCCAGTGCTCCTAATGGCTGAGCCATCTCTCCAGCCCCAACTTAAAAATGTAAACGGTCCTTCTGACACCTATACAGATCAGGAAAAGGCAAACATTTTGGCGGGGAGGAGAAGGAGATGATTAGGATAGAGAGGAGGTCTGAGGAAGAGGGGAGAGGTTGCTGGCTTTGTAGTACTTTTTGGTAGGGGAACTGGATTCGAGGTAAACTGAGCAGGACTGAGTGTAGGCTGGCCAGGAGGGCATGGAGAAGCTATGTAGAGCAGAGGCCGAGGCACAGCTGTACTAGGTAGGGTCCCACGCCTGGTGTGTGACCGCGTTAGCGTCTTGTTCAGTTTCCTCAAGGGCTGAAGAAGCAAGGGAAATCTGGCACGTTGCTCAGTTAATAGGATGCTTGTCTAGCATGCACGAAGACCAGTATAAACAAGATGTAGCAGCACACACCCAACACTCTTTAATCTCACACACAGGAGCTAGAGACTAGGGGATCACAAGTTCAAGGTCAACCTCAGCTACAAAGCCAGTCAGAGCTACACAAGATCCTGTCTCAGAAGGAAAAAAAAAAAAAAAAAGGAATGGGTGGCCATTGAGAGGGTCACTGTTAAGTATAAATACGATGCAACATGTGAGGTGTTTAGCACAGTCTGGTAAAGAGCTATTGTGTGACAGACTTTTCCTGGGGAGACACAACACTCATAAATACACGTACCTACTTACCTCAAATAGGGACTTGACAACAGACCAAAGTACAGATACCATCATAAAAGTCCAAGTTGGTGAACCAATTAGTTTTATTGGGATTATTACAGGAATAGGGGTTAGGGGTTATTTACAAGAGTGGACATGACTCAAAAGACAGCTTCATCACCGAAGGCCCCTCCAGCATGGCTAAGAAATTATAGCTAGAAACCTGGAGCACATTGTATAATCTGTAGGCAGCTCAACAGGTTGGAGAGTGTCCTTTCCTGGTTGCTCAGTTGGTCTGAACCTCTTCCAGGCTGGTGGGTGTGTTTCTGTTTCTTCCAAGTAGCTGGACTTGTCTGAGAGCAACTGTGAATAAATTTTCCTATTTATATATTCTTGGCGAGGGCGGGGCCTAGTGAATCTAGTCGGTTTCAGGGACTTCCTGAAGCTATTTTGAGTTCTTTTCTTCCTTCCTTAATGAATTTCACTGCAGGATGGACTGTTTGAATCTGAGGAAAACTGCTACAGACAAGTATCCTCTTAGGGCTGGAGAGATGGCTCTGCAGTTTAAGAGTACTGACTGTCCTTCCACAGGACCCAGAGTTGATTCCCAGCACCCATATGGCAGCTCAAACCGTTATCTATAACTCCATTTCTAGGGGATCCAATGCCCTTATCTGGCCTCAGGCATCAGCCATTTACCTTGTGTATGGACATACACAGAGGTAAAACACCCATACACATAAAATAGTAGGAGTAATGATGACGTAAAAAAAAAAGATCATAAAATAAGCACACATGGGTCATCCCTGGAGGGTGCACTCTGGAGGATAGGGCACAAGAATCAGCTACCTTGGGAGTTCAAGGTCAGCATGGGCTATAAGAGACCTTACCTTAGAAAAACAAACGAATAAACAAAAACCCCACAAAAACAAAAGTCTTTTTTTTTTTTTCTTTTCTTTTTTAGACCTAGTTTCTCTGTATAGCCTTGGCTGTCCTGGAACTCATTATATAGATCAGGCTGGCCTCAAACTCAGAGATCCACTTGCCTCTGCCTCCCAAGTGCTGGGATAAAGGCATGGGCCACAACACCCGGCCAAAGTCTTAACATGCTCACCAATGCTGGCTCTGACTGTGAGGTTGCCATCCCACCCACCTCCACAGACGCACCGCTGCACCAGAATTTTCCCAGTGCCCTGGCCAGCCTTCCACTCCACTACGGTCTTGTTTTCACTTGCTTGGAAGCAGAAAGTCCTTAACTCTTCCCATTGACATTGCCTCCATCTTTGCAAGGTGAAGGTCAGTGAGAAGTGACCACCAGTCTACACAGCATGTTCTTTCAACTGTCTACTGGGATCCTCCTGATGGATAGGACAAAGAGAGCCACTGGATGGTCTCTGAGGGAGCCTTTCCTCACTTCCCACTACCCAAATGAGGGAGAATTGAGAAAGTAACCCCAGGCCCTACCCACCCTCCGGCAGAAGCCTGGAACTCAACAGCCATTGCTGTTGGGTGTGGCATTTTGTCTTCTGGGAGCCCCCAGAAAAGCACAAGATCAGGGAAAGAAGGCAGGGTGGTGTGCCTGTGCCTCTGTGTGTGTGTGTGTCTGTCTGTGTCTGTCTGTGTGTGCGCGCGCGCGTGCGCTCACGCCCCCTTGGGAAAGTATACTACAGTTATAATTGATATTCACAGACTTGTAGCTCAGAGGTAAAGTGCTTGCCTGGCATCTGTGATGTGACACCTTCCTTAAGTTTGATTTTCAGCATTGAAAACAAACAGGCCTTGATGGAAAGACTATCTTTAAATAAAAAATAAAAAAGAAATTAAAAAAAAAAAAGAAAACAAACAAGGCTGCAAGATGGCTTCATGGTTGACAACACTTGCTCTTCTTGTAATGACTGGCCTCAGTTCCCATCACCCATGTGGCAGCTCACAACGGCTTGTAACTCCAGCTCCAGAGCATCACATGCCTTCTTTTCCCCTCCTAGGGAGTGAGACACACTCGTGGTACACATGTATACATGCAGGCAAAACACTCACACACATGACACTTTTTTTATTTTTTTATTTTTTTATTTTTTTTTTGTTTTTCAAGACAGGGTTTCTCTGTGTAGCTTTGTGCCTTTCGAGACCAGGCTGGCCTCGAACTCACAAAGATCTGCCTGGCTCTGCCTCCCGAGTGCTGGGATTAAAGGCGTGCGCTACTACCGCCCGGCCTACATGACACATTTTTAAAAGGAGCAGGGCTGGAGAAATGGCTCAGCAGTCTTGTAAAGGACCCCGGGCTCAGTTCCCAGCACCCACATGGCAGCTAATAACCATCTGTAACTCCAGGCCAGGGGATCTGACTCCCTCTTCTGACCTCTGTGGGCACTGTACTCATGTGGTACACAGACATACATGCAGGCAAAACACTCATACACTTAAAATAAAAATAAATCTTCCAAGAAAAAGTCAGTAATTAATCGGATCTGCTGGGGCAGATCTGTAGTCTCAGTTATTCCAGAGGCTGAGGCTGGAAGATGGCAAGGTCAAGGCAAGCTTGAACTACGGATGAGTTCAAGGCTATCCTGGGTGACTTAGTCTTAAAAGGTAAAAAGAAGGTTCAAGATGAAGTTCAGGGGTAGAGCCCTTGCTTAGCATGTGAGAGGCCCTGGTTTCAATCCCCAGTGCTGGGTGTGTGGGAGGAGAAAAAGCCATTTACAGAGCCTTTACCCAGGGCCAGGCACTTGCCATGGTCCATCCATACTACACATGTCACCGAGGGAGTCCTTACAAACACTCTACAAGAGCTTTGTCCAATTACTGTTCTTAATTTATGAGCAAATAAACAGGCGCTTCAGAGGCAACCTGGTGACTCGCCTTGCCCAAGGACACAGCGATTAAATGGTGGTGCTGGGAATCAAACCCAGGTCTGGCAAAGGCCGGGACAGAAGAATTTAGCGAGTCTGTGATCTGTCTCTCACACCATTAAATGGACGGATGGCTCCGAAAGGTTCCCAAAGCACTGGAGATAGATCAGCCCAGTGCCCTCTCCACTTGCAGAGCAGCGTGAATCAAGGACAGCGCTTCACCTGCACTCCAGGAGCAGAGCCTGGAGCTATGGCAGGAGGGGAGCTCCCATGTCATTGCTTCTCCACAGTGTCCATGATGCCCGTCACACCTCCACATCTCCCCTTGGGTTCTGGGCCTCCTGGAAGCCCATTTCAGAACACCCCAGAGCAGTTGACTAGAAAAACAAAGTTCTATTTTGTGTATTTGCTTTTCGTGTCGATCACATGACATCAAAATGCACAGAGACCCTGGTGCCCTACTTCCTGGCCTCCCTACCTATCCATATGCTGACTCCCAGCTTGGACTGCAGGTTCTTAGGTCTTGTCAACTTTTGGGGTTGTATAAGGGGGATCAGAGGGCTCTTGCCAGCCTCCCATCTCTCTCGCCACCCCACCCCCATTCCATCTTGAGGTGGCTGAGGCTGTGAGAGAGAGGTAAGGGATCTAGCAAGCATGCATACCTGCAGTAATTCATGCACACAGCCATGGAAGAGAAGCGTATGCGGTCTGCAGCGGTCTGCAGCGGTCTGCAGCCCCAGACAGGGTAAGAAGGGAAAAGAAGCATTTGCTGCAGGTGTTTCCAGTCTGCTTCTCCTCACCTCCCACCTCCAGCACCTTCTGATAGGCCAGCCTGGCCTGAGGGAAGAGGGGGAGGCAGGAAGAAAGGGGATGGGTGGTAGCGAGGTCTAGAAAGGAGGAAGCTGGCTGCAATCCTGGGGGGAAGAGGGGAAAGTTAGTGTACAGTCCAGACTTTTAATCAGGTCAGGACCTCCTAAAACACCCCAACGTATGATAACTATAGAAAGTAGGCACATTCGTGACTGGCTGGTGTGGGGTGGCAGAAACCAATAACCTGCCCTGGCTGGACCCAGCCATCATTAAGATTGTCTTGGAGTTTGATTGGCTGTGAGGTGTGAATAGTTGTGTACTGAGGCTGGCAGAAGCATCATGCTGCTCTCTTCACATGGAGATTGTAGGCTTGGACACCTAGTAGATTAACCTGAGGGGAAATTAGAGATCCAGAGTCCCAGAACAGTGGGTTCACCTGCATTTATGGATGGACAGGAGGCTTTAATGAGTGGCTTTGTACCAACCATGTGATGAGTGACATAGAGCACTTGACTGCTTGGCAGGACGCCCCTACACCAACACTAGCCTGGGCAGCTTTCCTAGAGGAGGCGGCCTAGAGGCTGGGCTTCAGAGGCCGGGTGTGAGTGACTTGGGCACAGGGGGCAGGGATCCTCCAGTGTGGTACAGACAGCGTGGGAGAGAAGAGAAACGTGTCAAAGGCTGGATTGTGCCAGGCCCAGGAGGGAACACTTTGCCAGGTAAAAAGGGACAGGAAAGGAAAATGTGGACTGAAGAAGATGGGGACCCGCCGCCTGGCCCCTACACTGACATCCTCCCTCCTGGCCTGTGTAAAGGCCCCTTAGAACTCATCTGCCCATTTTACCCAGAGCATATAGGGGTTGGTTTCAAATCCAGGAGCAACTCCCCAGGCTGCCAAAGGAAGCTCCCAAGAAACACGCCAGCCTGGGGTGGGCCCATGGCACTGTCCGCATCGCATGCATCAGCATTCAAGGGACGGGTCAGGTGGTCAGGAACTCAGTCCTAACACACATAAGGCCCCCTAGTCTTGGGCTTCCTTCCTAATTATCAAAATTTAGAATCTCCTTAATCTTCAGTTTCCTCACCTCAAAACAGGGACGCAGGGATGGAGAGATGTCCCAGTGGTTAACAGCACCAGGGGTTCTTGTAGAGGACTCAGGTTCAGTTCCTAGCACCCACATAGTGGTTCACAACTATCCATAGCTACAGTTCCAGGGGTTCTGATGCCCTCTTCTGACCTCCATGGGCATCAGGCATGAAGGTGGTGCACACACATACATGCAGGTAAAAAAAAGAAAAAAAAATTCACATAACAATAAATAGCCAGGTGGTGGCGGCGGCGGCGGCGGCGGCGGCGGCAGTACACGCCTTTAATCCCAGCACTCAGGAGGCAGGGGCAGGCTGATCTCTGTGAGTTCGAGGCAGCCGGGGCTACAGAGTGAGTTCCAGGACAGGCTCCAAAGCTTCGCACAGAAACCCTGTCTCGAAAAACAAAACAAAAAAAACAAAAAAAACAAAAAATGTGGTGCACATACAGGCGAAATACTCATACACATAAACAAACCTATTTAAAAAGGGGAGGACCATCAAGTTTTTAGATTTATGTGAGGTGAAGTACTTAATTTCACTTATTTAAGTACTCCTTACAGGCCTCCATGTGCCCAGCCTTGTTTGAGGCACTGAGGTTTCAACCCTTAATCACAGACAAATCTGTAAACGAATAGTTTCACACTATGACTGTCAGTATATGAAACAGGCTAATGTAACAGGGTGATGTAACAAAGGTACCTGGAGGTAAGTGATTTTGGATAAGGTGGTCCAGGACCCGGTAGAGGGAGAAAGTAAGTGCAAAGGCCCTGGGGCAGGAAGTATTTAGTGGGAGTGAGGTTGGAGGGTCTGGAACAGGGGGAACCTGGAGGATAGAGGCGTGGGAGAGGTACAAGAGGATGCTCGGGTCCTTGGGAATAGTGTGGCTTGAATTCTAATTGCAATAAAAATTCCATTGGAGGTTTTCAATAGGCATATTGATCTACATAGCAACTGCTCTGTAACGCCTTACTGTTATCATTATTAATATAACGCTTAGAGAGGAATAGCAATTTGTCCAAGATCAGAGTCCTGTCCCACAGCCCATTCTTCTCTGCCTTCCTTGTCCCCCAAGGAGCCATGTGGATCAGCCCCAAGCCGGCTGCGAGGAGGTGAAGCCGGCTTCCTTTCCCTCCTTCCCCCTCCTTCCCTCCGGCCATTTCCCGTGCTCTGGGCGCCCGCGCCCCAATTAGCCAGCGAGGCTGACTGCCTCGGCTCCGAATGACAGACACCTCCTGTCACCCCCTGACGGGCAAGGAGATTAACTCGGAGAGGCGCCGGCTGGAAGGGAGGACAGGGAAGGGAGGAAGGGGGAGAGAATGACCAGGCCTCCCCCTACCAAGGGCTCTTTGTAAGGAAGGGGTGTGGGCTGAGGGATCCGGCCCTCGGAGAAGAGCTCAGGCAGGCTGGGGAGGGTTACCCCACTCTCCTGATGGGCTGCTCCAAGCTGCAGCCACCGCTGCCTCAACTTCCACTGTGCGCTTCTCCCAGGGCGGGGGACCTTGACGTTTCATAGCCGAGTCCTCAGCTCCACATACGTTTGGGAGCCCAATAAGTATCTGTGGGCTTTTGAGCAAGATGTGGTGGGTCACACCTGTAATCCCAGCATTGGGGAAAAGATCAGGCATTAAAGGGCATCCCAGGCTACACAGGGAGTTTCAGTCCAGCCTGGGCTATGAGATGCTGCCTCAAAACAACAGAACACAAAACAAAATCCGTGTGCTGTCAGTATTAAGCATTTTTCATGCAGATTTATCCAGTTCTTTTTTGTTTTTTTTTTTTGTTTTTTTTCAAGACAGGGTTTTTTTTTTTTTTTTTTTTTTTGTTTTTTGTTTTATTTTTTTTTTATTTTTTTTATTTTTTTTTTTTAGCCCTGGCTGTCCTTGAACTCACTCTTTTTTTTAAAAAATTATTTATTATTTTATTTGCATTGGTGTTTTGCCTGCTTGTATGTCTGTGTGAGGGTGTCAAGATCTTGGAGTTACAGACAGTTGTGAGCTGTTGTGTGGGTGCTGGGAATTGAACCGTGTCCTCTGGAAGAGCAGTCGATGCTCTTAACCACTGAACCATCTCTCCAGCCCCTTGAACTCGCTCTTAATGCCCCTGTTTTTCCAGGTTTGGGGGGTATATGATGTTGGGGATTGAACCCAGGGTCTTGGGTAAGCTGCTTCTTTCCAATGAGCTACATCCTCAGGCCCAATACTTTTCATTTTTCAGTTTTAAATTTATCAAGTGTGAGGCAAGCTGTGTTGAGGAGCAAACCGCCAAGTCTGGCCTGGAACTACCTAGCTGAGGCTGGCCTTGAACTATTGACCATTCTGCCTCTGCCTCCTAGTTCTAGGATTACAAGAATTCATGACTAGGATTGGCTTTGCTGATTTTTATGATGGGGGGGGGCTCCCAATGTTGCCCAGGCTGACTTCAAAACACTGTGCTCAAGGGATCTTCTACCTCAAGTCTCCTAGTATCTTGGATTGTAGGTCTGCAAAGTCAGGCCCAGCTACAATAATCTTCAGACAAAACCAGTAGTGCCAGCTCTCAGGAGGCCGGGGGAGGAAGATCATGAGTTCAAGCCCAGCTTGGACTACATAGGGAAATCTTTCCTTAAAAGACTGTAAAGGACAGGACACTAGAAATAGGGGCTGGTTTCAAAGATATTTATTTATTTATTTATTTATTTATTTATTTATTTATTTATTTATTTATTATACAGTGTTCTGCCTACACATATGCTTGCAGGTCAGAAGAGGGCACCAGATCTCATTATGGATGGTTGTAAGCCACCGTGTGGTTGCTGGGAATTGAACTCAGGACCTCTGGAAGAGTAGCCAGTGCTCTTAACTGCTGAGCCATCTCTCCAGACCTTTTTTCTTCTTTTTAAGACAGGGTGTTTCTCTGTGTAGCCCTGGCTGTCCTGGAACTCACTCTGTAGACCAGGCTGGCCCTGAACTCGGTTTCAAAGATCTTATGATTACAAAGAAGACAGCTCAGTAGGTCAAGGCGTTTGCCTGCCAAGCCTGACATCTTAAGTTTGATTCCCATGAGCAACTCCCAAAAGCAGTCTCCTGACTACATGGACTACAGTGTGAACCAAGCCTGCCTTAGGCCTACACTCAGCTCCTGACTGAGGGACAGTATCGCTTGTGGTACTTCCTGGGAGAATACTGCCCATACCATTTAGGAACACAGTCCACTTTGGGACTATGATGTGGAAGGCCCAAAAAAGGGATATTATTGATTGATGATTGATTGATTGATCGACCGATCTTGAGGACAGGGTCTTATTGATAGTCCATGCTGCTCTGGAACTTGTAGGGGGTCTTCTTAATTCTTCTGAGTGCTGGGACAGAGAGGGAAATTAGCAAAGCCGTTGTGCGCACAGCACCAAGGGGCAGGCTTGTGTGAGAAGTTCCAGGAAACTTCCAGAAGAGTGAATCTCAGCCGGGCGGTGGTGACGCACGCCTTTAATCCCAGCACTTGGGAGGCAGACGCAGGCGGATCTCTGTGAGTTCGAGGCCAGCCTGGTCTCCCAAGCGAGTTCCAGGAAAAGGCGCAAAGCTACACAGAGAAACCCTGTCTCGAAAAACAAAAACAAAAACAAAAACAAAAAAAAAAAGAGTGAATCTCAGAGAGAAGGTACAGAGGGCAGTGAGCTTCCCGGAGAGGGCGTCACAAGCTGGGCTCCTACATCCATGTGGAGCCGGAGGATGGGAGGAAGGTGGTCCGCCTCCAGGCAAAGAGCAACACTGAAGGACAAAGTCTTGGAGGCAAAACCCGGCAAAGCCTGTACTACCTCGGCAGGACCTCAGACTACAAGTGCAGACCCCCAACACACATAGCTCACACAAAATGCCAACACACTGACTTACTCCAAGGCTAAATCATGTTTCTAGAGGTGCTGCTGATGCAGCCCTTAAAGCCTGTGTAAGTAAGTGCTCTACCACTGAGCCCCCACCCCCTACCCCCACCAGCCCAAGGTCAGTTTTCTTTGCTGGCCTGTTGGACAGCGCTCTTCCAAGGCGGTGAGGATGAGGATAAGAGGATGGAGATGGATCCTAATGTTTTGGCTCATGCCTGTAATGGTAGTACTTGTTGGGTAGAGTCAAGAGGATGAGTATTTCAAGGACATCCTGGGCTGTGCATCAAATTTGAGGCCAGCCTGGGATTCTGTCCAGAAAAAATAAAAAAATAAATAAAGGTAATGGTCCCCGAATCCCCAACTGCCAGATCAGAGAACTCCCCCAACCAAATCCTTGGAGTTCAGTCTAATTGGCTAGACTTAGGTCATATAACTACTTCAGAACCAATCAATGTGGCCCAGAATCAGGGGTAGAAAGAACCCCCTAGAACCCTGAGGCAGCTGAAGTGAGGAAGGTCCTTTTTCTGGTACTTCCCTCCTAGCTCCAAAGTGAATATAATTCCCAAATGAGATGAGCTGTGTTCCCCTCCCCCTAAAGTAACCAAACGGATGACATACAGAAGTGAGAAGTTGGGTGCAGGTGTCAGGCATTCTCAGCTCATAGTCTAGCCTAGTCTTAAGACTGTTTGTGCTGGGCGGTGGCGGCACACGCCTTTGATCCCAGCACTCTGGAGACAGAGGCAGGAGGATCTCTGTGAGTTCAAGGCCAGCCTGGTTTGCAGAATGAGTTCTAGGACAGCCAAGATTGTTACACAGAGAAACCTTGTCTCAAACATATATATATATATATATATATATATATATATATATATATGAATTTGTATGTCGGTATATATGCATGTATGTATGTAATGCATGTGGAGGTACTAAATGCCTGTCAATGCCAACCTAGTCTCATAGTCAGACCCTGGGCCTTACATAACTCCTCCACCATCAACTGAGGACCCAGCTAGTACTTCTCAGTTGCTGAACAGCAACCCTAACCCAGCTCTGCTACTGAGAGGAGGCTCCAGGGAGACTCCCTAGTCAAGGCAGTGTGCTGAGGGTTCCTTGGGTGTCTCCATGGGCCCACCTGACGACTTCATCCACTTCCGGCCTTAGTCCAACTCTTTCCCTTCCATGTGTGCCTTTTACAAAGTTACCAGCTCTGACTGGAGCCCGAGAAGGCCAGTCTCCCAAGAGGAAGACTATCGCCAAGTGCACCCCACCTTTTAGCCAGGAGTCAGTTAGGAAGCAAAGAGAACCACAGGACCAGCTCAGGATAGGGGGACAGCCTGCTGCCCACCCAGAGCTAATGACCTTGAGTTGGGTTCACCAGGCCAGCAGTACCTTTCTGCTATTCGGCTCTTCCCTAGCATTTGGAGCAGGTACTTGGAGTCAAAATGACAGAGGTTTGAATTCTGAGTTAGCTGGGTGGACTTAGGCTCTCTCTCTCCAGCCTTGACATTCCCATCTGTAAAATAGGGACAGCGCAAGGATGGCCAGACCTCAAAGGGTAGTGCCATAGTGATGCGATAGTGCACACCAGGTGCTGGCCATGCCCCTGCAGCAGCAACTCCTCCATAAAGAGGCAGCTGTGGCTACTATTTTTCGAGCTCTGAGCCTAGCGCTTAGCCTGACGCTCAAGGTGGACCTCTCTGGACCTCAGTTTCTCCGTTTGTCCTTCCAGCTTTCACACTCATGGAGTGGGTGACTAGGATGATCTCACTGAAGGGAGGACCCCTCCCACACGGGTCAGTCCATGGGGGGGGGGCAGGCGACAGTGCCCAACCAACATTTTCACCAGGCTGGGCAGGCAGCGCCAGGCAGGCGGGAGCTGGTCAGGTTTTTAATTGAACGCGATGCAAATGAAATGTAAATACCATGCAAATAAGCTCTTGCCAGGAGGTGCTGGGCTGAGAGCAGTGAGCAGGGAGGGGACTGCTGAGCAGGGATCCCTTCTTTGGGGGGGGGGGTCTCTTTCCCCTGACTGTCCACACCCACCCCCGTGTTGACCACCCAGCCTGGCCATTTCAGAAGGGCAACAGCAGAACTTTGTCCCCCTGCAGCTCCTTCCCAGACTCCCTGCCTTAACCCTCCCGCTCTTGGTGATAGTGGGGTGCTCTAAGGAGAAGCAAGGGACCCTGTGGAGAGGGTGAGGTTGACACAGTCCCACAGTCATACAGAAAGACACAACAATACACATAGAGACCAGCACGGGGAAACACATTCCCTCCCCAGACCTTGCAACACCCAGGCCCACTTGGACACTGCCAGTCACACGTCAATATACCCAAGTGCACGCTTAGTCACACACACAGTGACAAAGACAGACAACCCAGTCACAGAGGCATGTACGTACACACACTGCCGTGTCATGAGGACTGCAGAAGGAAGTCCCCGGGCTGGCTGGAGAGAGCTTGGGTGTGGGGGTGTAGGACCGACACCCTGTGTGGTCAGAGCCTGGTGGCCTGAGGAAGGCCAGACAGCCAGTAGGGGGATTTTCAGGGTGGCCTGGGCCCTTTGCCCAGCCCCCATCCCAACACATGACCAAAGCACTCGCAGTTATGAGGTTCCAGGTGCTAGTCCATCCTCAAGTCTGGGCCCCAGACTGCGATCTGCAGTCTATACCGTCCCACAGCCCCTACTTCCGAGACAGCCGTCTTTGGGGGGAGGCTGGCCCAGGGTGACGGGGTCATCCTGACAAGGGCTAAGGGGTGTGGTGCAGGGGAAGAGGGAGCGGGGTGGGGAATGAGCAGTGTGACAAACCTTATTCCACTCTTCACATCTGAGGGTGGTCCCATCCCCCTCTCCGAGGTGACTCACGCCCTACATTTAACTCTCATTAAGCGCTTCTGAGCCCAGCTGGAGGGACAACCGCCAACTTCCCCCAACAGACCGGGAGCTCTGGGTGGGCCGCCCTCGCAGCCTCAGTTTCCCCCTAGGGGCCTGGCCCAGGGACAAGAACTGCGTGGGAAGCAGAGCTCACAGTCCCGTTGGCCTTTGGCAAGGGCTGTCCTCCAACCCAAGGAATGAGGGACTGGGTGTGGCCTCTTCCAGGAACCACCCTCCCCAGACCCTTCCGGATGCGTTGCAGCCTCCCTCATTCAGTCCCAGCCCAGAGCTTGGCCACGACCGGGAAGAAGAGGAGGAGGTGACGGCGTGGGTCCCAGGGGACCGAAGTTACTGGTGATCTCGCCAACAGTGCTTCTCCGACACCCCACCCCACCCCCCCATCCCGTGTGCAGGCCGGGGCAGGGTGGACTGAGACCGGCCAAAGCTCCACGACGGGCCGGTCCTCGGTGGCTCTCAGTGAGCCCGCCAGCGTGCGAGGGCCCCGGCCACCTCGGGAGGCTCAGTTGCGCTCGCCTCGTCGCCGCCCTCCCCCTCCGCGGTTCTGTGGGAAGGAGGCAGCTGGGGCGGGGGTGGCCGCGGGAGCGTCTTGCCCGTGTGATCGTGCCGAGCAGGGAACTCGGGGCCATGTGGGAAAGACATTAGTGCCGGCCGCCCTGCCAGCCAGGAATGCGCCCCCCTGCTCCGCAGTCAACGCCTGCCTGGCCCAGAAACGGTGACTCACACGCTCCGTGTTCCCACCCCCTCGGCGGCGCGCACCCTGCACAGCCCACCAAGGGCCTGGCCCCTGCTCCCAGCCTCCCTGCCTCGCCTGCTGCGGGCCCGCTACCTGCCTCGCCCAGCTTCCACTGTGCCAGCGTCGTCGGGGAATCGGGGGGGGGGGGATCCGGGGTGTCCTGGGACGCACACGCCTCCCCCTCCGCACAGGCCGGCCTGTTCTGGGCTGTGTCCGAATAGCCACCCCTTGGGGACTTATTACCCGAGGTTGCCTCCCTCACTGCGGAAACATTCACCTCGGGATGCCCACACTCAGCACAAGGCCAGGAACTCAGGGCAGATTATAACAAGGAGCCAGTGCAACATCTTGAGGCAGGAAATAGGACCTTGGTGTGGGAGGGCCGTCCCAGGGCCACCTACCTCAGATGGCATATTGCTGTGGACGCTTACTCTCTTGTTCTATCTGTTCTATCTTTGCTTGGATCCACCCGAAGTCTCCATCCCTTGTGGCGAACAGGGCAGCCTATGTCAAAGTGCTGTCTTTAGTCGTCAGCTAGGGGCAAATTGCTGAGGACTGTCTTGAAGATTTGGGTGAGACTACCAGTAATCAAGGTTAATCTAACAAACACGATGTGCCCACCTCTGGCTGGCTCCAGACCTTTATTTATTTGTTTATGTATTGCGATCCAGGGCCATGCAACTCAGGCTGGCCTGGAACGAGCAGAGAATGCCCTTGAATTTTTTGATCTTCCAGCCTCCACCTCTGCCTCCTCCTCCTCCTCCTCCACCTCCAGAGTGCTGAGATTACAGACTTGCGCCATTAAGTCTCATTTTATTCAGTGTTGGGGATCGAATCCAGAGTTTCTAGCAGGGCTAATCACGCACTCTACCGAGCGAGCTACATCTCTAATTCCTTGTTTTGTTTTTTAGACAGGCTGGCCTGTAATTCCACGATCCTCCCCAGTGCTGGGAGGACCTTGTTGCTATGACCCCTCTCACAGATGAAACACTGACGCTTGGTGAACAGTAGGGGATGACCAAGGGACTCTAAGAGACTCAGACTCAGGGCTGTGAAAACCCCATGTCCCCTAACTGCAGATCGGATACAGGAGCATCCTGTTTCCCCACCTGCTGGCCTGCAGAACCAAACTGGGTTCCAGCAGGCAGCCCTTTGCCTCTGCTACCCTCCCCAGAAACCTTGCAACCAGCCTCCACCCAAGGCCACCTCTCATAACTTTTAATAAGAGGTAATAGCACCAAGCAGCAGGCATCAGCTTCATTTTTAATTATCTAATTTACATTTAATTTTCCCCACCAATGCGATGCAGTTTATTAATGTTTTACCTAAGAGCACCTTTTCACAGTCTGAAAATACCTTCACAAAACTAATGCGCATTGGTTCTTTTGGAAGATGGATCTCGTTCAGAGTAGACCCCAGCTGGGATCTCTTAGCATTTTTTTTCCTTCTCTCTTTTTTTTTTTTTTCTTTTTTTGGTTTTTGAGACAGGGTTTCTCTGCGTAGCCCTGGCTTTCCTGGAACTCACTCAGAGATCTGCCCGCCTCTGCCTCCCAAGTGCTGGAGTGCTGGGATTAAAGGTGTGCGCCACCACTGCCGGGCTTACACTAGAATAATTAATGGACAAATTACCCAGAATTCTTTCAGAACGCGTCTCTTCCCTGGCAGCCTCCAGTAATAAAGATCACGGTGCCATGTTTGTGGGACTTGAATCTATGTACCTATTTCTCTTTTCTTTCCTTCCAGTCAGGGTCTTTACTGTATAGACGAGGTTCACAGAGATCCTCCTGCCCTCTGCTTCTTGAGTATGAGTAGTCAGGCACTCTTACTCCGCAGTTCAGCAGGTGTGCTAGAGAAGGGTTGCTCTGATTCAGGGCACAGCCACTTAAGAAGAGTAAGAGCAGCCTAGCACTTGGGAGGCAGAAGCAGTGAGTTCAAGGCCAGCCTGGTCTACAGAGCGAGTTCCAGGCCGTTACACAGAGAAACCCTGCCCAAAGAAAAGAAAGAAAGAGAGAAAGAAAGAAAGAAAGAAAGAAAGAAAGAAAGAAAGAAAGAAAGAAAGAAAGAGAAAAGAAAAAAGAAAGAAAGAGAAAAGTGAAGGCTTTGGAAGGCCTTAGAGGTGGCAGCCAGGACCCTGACCTCCTTCCATCCCTGAGCCTCTGCATTTCTATGTAGCTTCTTTATTTCATAAAAAGGGAAACTGAAGCTCAGAGAAGCCAAAAGACTATCCCAAGATCACACAGCAAATTGGGGTCAGGGGAGGAAGGAGAACCCATATTTTGGTCTCACCCACCCAGAGTGGGGACTTTGGGAAGCTCAGACAGAGCACTATATGATTAATTCAGAGAGCACCTTGGAATAAGGTCCAGGCTGGGCTTGGGTAAGAGCAAGTATGTTCCCGTGTGTGTGTGTGTGTGTGTGTGTGTGTGTGTGTTGCTGGGAGTGAGGGGCGGGTGGATGGGGTGTCTAGGGAGCTGCTGCTGCCGCCTTCTTGGTATTTTTAGCCTTGAGAATGAGCTGAGCTCAGGGCTCTGAGATCTGGCTGTTGTTGGCAGTGAGGGAAACGGGAAGGTCCCCCCCAACCTTCCTTAACACCACTAACCTAAAACTAAGTCAGGAGAAGGTGGGCACAGGAAAGTGCAAGACTCTAAGGACCCCGGCCCTGGTCATCCGCACTGTAGTCCATCCCTATGCAGGTCTTTTTTTTTTTTTTTAATTGTAAATACACTTATTTATTTATCGAGGCGGGTGGTGTGCAAGGTCAGGAAACTTGCCAGAATTGGTTCTCTCCCTCCACTATGTGGGTCCTAGGGATCAAACTGTTAGGTTTAGTGGCAAGTGCCTTTACCTGCTGAGCCAATTTGCTGGTCCCAGGTCATCCATCTTTCTAATGCCCTCATCCCAAGAAGAAAGTCAAGCTACTAGGAACAGAAGCCCCGACTCCCCTACCCCAACATCATCAGCTTTTCTTGCTATGAGCTCTAGGCCTGCTCTTGCCTATGCTGGGTCAGAACTGTAGGGTTCCCATGACAACATATGACAGCAGTCGAGGCAACTGGCCCCAGCCAGGGTCAGAGGTAAAGGGGTGTGGACGGAAGAGCAGAAGGTAGCCCACATGGCACGGACACAGGTTGAAGAACTCTACATTTAAAGCTCACTCCCGAGCCTTGAACTCCCAGCAAAGGCCAAGAGCCAAGGCTGATTGCTGCTGAATGATATTCTGCCACACCAGTGAGGAGAGCTGGGCACAGGAAGGGCGAGCCGACTGTGCCTTTGGTTGAAGTCATGAAAACCAGTTTGAGGTGGGGCTCAGAATGGGAATCCTAGACCCTACCTCTCAGCCCGCCGCCATGCCGATTCTAGGTTAGGGTCTCTCAGGACCCAGATGTTTCCTTATTTCCATCTCCAGGAAGTAAGAGTCCTAAAGCCCTCCCATCCCAGACCCAATCCGTAACCTGGTTTCATCCTGTTTGTGTCCCTAAGAGGACAGGTCACTTCCTGAACACCCCACCTTAACCTTCTAACACGAAATGGAGTGTTTTGGTTATCCTACCAAGACAGGGGGGTCTTGGGCTCTGACAAGCTCCAGGAGCCGAGACTAGAGCTAGGAAGTTGCCCCACGTACCCAAGTTGACTAAAGGCCAACAACATCCTATTTTAGTGCCTCCAAATGTTGCTGAAGTTTGAGAACCATGACTGGTTCCCACTGTCCCAAGGTAAAACGCAACCACTGAACCCTTGCGGTTGCCTGGGTTCCCACTCGCACGGTCTCACTGCCCAGGAGCTCCTGGGGCTCTTTTTGTTTGTTTGTTTGTTTTTGTTTTTCGAGACAGGGTTTCTCTGTGTAGTTTTGGTGCCTGTCCTGGATCTCGCTCTGTAGACCAGGCTGGCCTCGAACTCACAGAGATCCGCCTGGCTCTGCCTCCCGAGTGCTGGGGTTAAAGGCGAGTTTCTCTGTGTAACCCTGTCTGTCCAGCAACTCACTGTAACCACCTCAAACTCAAAGAGATCCACCTGCCTCTGCCTCCTGAGTGCTTCAATGCTGGGATTAAAAGTGTGTGCCACCATACCTGACCCTAAAGCTCTTAAGAAAGCAGTATGGCTGGGAGGGGTGGGCCCAGACCTTAGATGCCAGCACTCCAGGCAGGGTCAGGCAGATCTCTGCGTTTGAGGTAAGCATGGTCACCCTGTCTTGAAAAATATTTTTAAAAGTTAAAAAAAAAAAAAAAAAAAAGAAGTAAGCAAGTGATATGGTTGGGGCTGAGGAGATGGCTCAGTAGTTTAGAGCACTGCTTGCTTTTCCAAGGGACCCAGGTTCAATTCCCAGAACCTACATGGTGGCTTACAAACATCCATAACGCTAATCCCAGGGGATCAAGTGTCCTCTTCAGGCCTCCATGGGCACTGACATACAATGAAGGCAAACACCCAATGCATAAGAAATAAATAAAAGAAAATAAAAACCTGAGTGTGGTGCATACACTTGTAATTCTGGAGCTGGGAAGGAGGAAATAGGTGGACCCCTGGGGCTTGCCGGCCAGCCAACCTAGACAAATTGGTGAGCCTTGGGTCCCAGTGAGATTCTGTCTCAAAAAAGAAAGAAACAAACGAACAGGTTTTGATGGCTCCTGAGGAATGATACCTGAGGTTGACCTTTAACCTCCACCTAGACACACATGCACTGGTACATATAAACATGTATACATGTATGTATGCAAGCCTCACTACCACCCAAGAAGAAGCCAATCCTTTGCTCATCTCCAGAAAGCCATCTCTGTGCTTGGCTGGTCTCTTCCCATCACTCTAGTATCTCTAGAGCACTGTGGGATCTGAGGGTGAGGGACAGTGCTCTCTGTTGACAGGGTCACGTTCTCTCTGTCTCTCTGTCTCTCTCTGTCTCTGTCTCTCTCTCTGTCTCAACAGGGTCATGCTGTGTTACAGCCCAACCTCTTATTTATAGGCACGCATTTCCACACACAGCTGGTTGAGGGAGTTCTCAAGGATTTTTTCCCACAGGCTTCATATTCTACCCTCCGTGTGTCCTGGAGATGGGATGCCAGTGACTGAAGAGTAAACGGAGGCTGTGGGGAAAGCAGCCCCTTGCCCGTTCAAAGAACCTACACATGGCAACACAATGTTCAGACCCGGGAGTGCCCTACTGTGCCTGGCTAGGCTTTTCTCCTCCATCTTCTTGGTTCCCTTTGTGGTACCAACCCTGGGTATTTGCCGGCTTGCAGCACCAAAGTTGGGATCCTCAAGCTCAGACCTCACAGTTCTTCCACAGCCTCTTGATTGCAACAGGCCCGTGCAGCCATCCCAACACCACTTAGCACCTGACATTCACCCGAGGCCAGGCCTCCAGGTTACCACTCTGCTCTTTACCCAGGGCCCACAACCACACAGGTCAGTTCACCCAATGGGACCTCTGCAGGGCCGGGGCCTCTCGGATGGAGGAGGGTAAGCAGAGGAAGGTAGAGGGTAACTCAACTGGTCTATTTTCTGGTCTAACCTGAGCCCCTCTTGCTGCGACTTGTTGAAGATGAAAGTGGGGTGACTGGCTGAGAGCCTGCAGCTTGGTTCCTCACCTTAGGACTTTACTAACAGGCCCTTGCCCTGTTTCTTCTTAGGATGTCCCCCTGCCCCCCATCTCCAGGCCTTTCAGGGTGAGCAGGAGGGGCAGGCTGGGGAGCATACCATTCAAATCCACCACACCTCTTTTTGAGTTCCCCATGTAAACAGGTCCTGGGGGGCGGGGTGTCTCATGCCAGCTCTACTTTCAGGGCTGGGCTGGCCAACAAGTCAGGGCCTCCTCCTCCTCCTCCTCCTCTCAGAGCTGCTGAGCTAGACTAAAACCAGGGAGACCACAGGATTACTGCTTGCTCCTCAGGGTCCCTGAGGCCACCAGGAAAGAACCAGAAAAGGCAAAAGGAACTTGGCCTCAGCTCTCAAAATCCTCCCACAAGTCAGACTGGCCACTGTAGGGACTTTGAAAGACAGAGAAGGCCTCGTGGGGGCGTGCCGGTGGGGTGTCGAGTACTGGGTGCCCTTGTGATGAGTCCAGCTGCAGGGTGATTAATCTTGTGAGGCTTGAGCATCAGCCCCCCCTCGTCAACCCCCAGCCTCCCAGGGCCAACCCCACCCGCACTGCCCTAGGAGTTAATCTCTGCTCCGGGGACTTCTCAGCCGCTCTCACTGATGCATTAATTTTGAGGAAGGCAGGAAGCAGGAACACAGTGTGTGTGAGGTGGGGGTGGGGGCGGGGGTGGAGGGTGGTCAGCCTCTCTGGAAAGGTTCTGTGACTAGCAGCTAGTGAGGAAGGACCCCAAAAGATGGATCTAGGGTTCCCCTCAAGACCCAGCCCTTTCTGATTATCAGTTCCCATGCACCCCTGGTCTGTATCCTGATCATCCACAAGCTGAGCCCCGAATGCAGTTTGCAGTTTTGACAGCAGATGTCTCTGCTATTATGATTTATCAAAATGCTTAGGGTAAATAATACACACATATTTATAGTAGAGGAGTGGGTAGCACATTGGGAGGAGCTAAATGGGGAAGTAGGTTTTGGTGGAGCACCCTGCCTATCCTTGGTCTTCCCTACCAATGCCCAAAGACTGACTGACCCCAGTCCGACCCTGGGAAAGCAGGCTGGGGTGATACCTCCAGCCACCAGCCCAGGCTGGCCCCTGGGAGGGCAGGAAGAGACATAGCCTGTGGCTGGACTTGTCTCGCTGGGTCCCTGCCAGGCCTGGGAGGCAGCCACCTGGGGAAGCGGCTGAGCCAGCCTCACACTTCAGCCGTGTTTCCATGGCTTCACCGTGTCCCCTGCTCCCGAGGGCTCTGTCGCCTTATCAACGGCTGCAGAGCGGGCCTTGCCCTGGCCCCCACTCTCACAGCGGCCACTCTTCTGGGCCCCCAGCAGTTGCCTGTCTATTCTATTGTTGCAGGGGGTCTGGGAGGCGGGGTGGGCTCTCCAGGGTGGGGAAGGGGAGGAGCTGTGTGAGCTCAGCCTGTGCCCATTTTGCACCCCCAGAATTTCTACACTTGCTGCTCTACGTTACGCCCTTATTTCCTATACAGTACTTTTGTTCAGTTATTTTTTTTCTAAACCTTTCTGGACGGGAGAACATTTGGTTAAAGAATTTTTTGGGGCTGGGTGTGGTAGTATATGCCTGTAATCCCAGCACTCAGAAGCTGAGGCAGGAGGATCCCACGTGGGAGCTAGTGAAACCCTGTCTCAAACAAACAAATCTGACTGACTCCACTGGGCTTAGGCCTGTCAGGAGGGGCAGGTTGGTTTGTTTCCAGACAGAGTCTGAAGCATAACCGAGTGTTTACAGAATCAGCTGTGTGACCCTGCATGTCGCTCTCTCTGGGCCTAATTCTGTCATCTATAAAGTGGGGAGAATGGATCAATGCCCTCCTCATGGTATTCTGGGCATATGCTGGACACACCAGTCACAAGCTCAGCGCCCTGTGAGGCAAGAGGGTTTCACCCATCAGTGCCTCTAACCAAAGGCTGTGGATGCTTTTGGGGGTTTGCAGTGCCGGGGACCGCGCCCAACGCATTGTATGATATTTAAGGCACCGAGCCATAATCTCTGCCCAAGGAGGCTCTTTTTAGTAAGTTTCCTTCATTTATGGACAGTACCTCAATTATGATAAAAAAATGCACACAGAAACAAGTACCCAAGAAGGGAAGATGATTTTTATTTAGCTCGCAGGTTTGCTGTGAGACAGTGTCTTTGATATGTATAGCTCAGGCTGTCCTTGAACTCCTGATCTTCTTGCTTCCACTTTCCTAGTACTGACTATAGGCCTGCTCCACACATCTGGCTCTACAGATGTTTCTTAGCACACTTTCTGGGACGGTGCCAATGACGCCTTTCATGAACTCAAGACCACAGCCTTGACAGCATGTGATGTCACCCAAGTGGTCAGTACTGTGACAGGGGAGATGTGGGTACCTGAGCCAGTGGGGGTCAGGCGGGTTGAGGGTGTGTTTGTGTGTGCTGGGGAGGTGAGTGGGGATCAGTTAGAAGGGACAGGAAGCAGATGTGCATCCCTAGAGCCTGGCATCTGAGACAGGGCTAGTGGTTAGTGCCAACCCTTAGATCGAATCTTCCAATACCCAGACCTTCAGCCCTGGAGGACCTGGCCCACCTCCTCTTCATGCCCCCCGCCACCTCTGAAGCCTGCCCTTGTTCTCTGGAAGAGGGGAAATTTAATGCTGCTGGAAGATGGTAGCTGGCAGCCTGGCCAGCAGTCTCAGGAGACCCTCCCACCCTTCCCAGTAAGCAGAGACCTCAAGGCAGATGTGGCCCTTAGGGACAGGACACACTACAGAGCTATGTGGCACTGGGGGAATGAGGCTTCTCGGTGCCCAGTTCTCATCTGTAGGGTGTTAGGGTTGAGATGGTTTACTGTTGCCTGTCCAGTCCACAGCTATACTTGTTTGCAGCTGCAGCAGTTCATCAGGAGGGGAACCAGGGAGGGCTCGTGCAAATGACCTCCATCCGTGGATCTCTGGCACCTGGGAGGGAGTGGGAGCTGGTAATGCAATCAGGACAGACCCGAATGGCCTTGATACAGCTGAGCCATGCCAATATCACGTCCTCCTTTGTAGCAGCGTGAGCTAGGCTGGGCTGGGAGTGGAGGCTGGGCCTTCATGCCCAAATCTGCCCCCAGGGTCACCAGTCTCATGTCCTTGCTGTGGATCTTGGCACTATCTGTGAGGTGACCTTGGTGCTTCGCAAAGCACCTTGTCAAGTGCCCTACTCTACAACTCCTGGCTGTTGCCCTTCTTTCCAGAACGGAGGCAAGGGTACTTGGCCAAGGTCATCCAACAAGGAGAAACACACACACACACACACACACACACACACACACACACACAACATGGTGGCTGTGACACATCATGACCCAGATGTCCAGACTCCCAGGCCCCCTCCCAACCCTTTTGGAGGCAGCTGGTCCTCCTCCCAAGGGGGCCAGGAGCCTGGGTGCAAATCACCATCTTGCTTTTGGTGAGTCATACTTTGTTCCTCATCTATAAAAGTGGTCATAATTCCAATCCTGACGGTTTACCTGAGCCAAAGAAATTTCAACCGACTCAAATGGAAACCAGTCTGGACTGAAGGCTGAGCTTCCAACTTGGCCATGTGCCGAGGGGAAGTTGTACCCATCCAGAGCCCAGGCCAGGTGTTGGCTCACAATCACCCAGGACAGCCCCAGGAACTACTGCTCTGTTTCCTTCTTCCTGCACACCAAGCTCACAGCTCAGGGCCAGGCTGGAGCTCTGTCTCAGACCTGGAGCATGGGACAGAGACATTGTGTGTGTATGTGTGTGTGTGTGTGTGTGTGTGTGTGTGTGTGTGTGTGTGTTTGTGTGTGTGTGTGTGTGGTGTGCCTGCGTGCGGTGGTTTCAGTGGGTAGAGACTAGGTCACACCAAGCCTGGCTGCCATGGGGGAAGGGTCGCCTGCCTGGCAGGCGCTGGACAGTCTGGGATAGAAGTGGGAGGCCTTTGGCGGCCACAGAGAACAAAGGAGGCAGAGTTGCCAGGGTATTCTGTGGAGCTGCAGCCAGCAGTGAAGGGTCTGGGAGAGGGGCATTTCAGCTGTGGGAAAAGTCTCTGCTGCCCCCGTGCCAGCACCCAATGCAGCCTGGACCTCTGGACCCACAGAGGCTGATGCCCCAGAACCCTGTGCTCTCCCTAGGACTGCACAGCTGTCGGGCTGGGGAGCAGGAGATGCTGTGGGTAGACACACACACACACACACAGGGCAATGGGTCTGCACCCCTGGGATCCCATGGGCACACTGACAAAACTTATATCCACAACCCCAGCACTATGCAGGGTCACAACATGGTCATTACTTACATCACACACACACACACACACACACACACACACACACACACACACGGTCTCTGTGGTGTTACTGGACTTGTCTCCAGCAGTGTGTCCAGCCTCAGACTTTCAGACTTTGCCACCCTCAAAGCTAGTTCTAAATGCTAGAACCTCAGGGGAGTATAGGATGCTAGGTGAAGGGTCCTAAATCACCAGGAGGCCATACTTCCTGCCTTGGCAGGGAAAAGGCCACCACCACCACCACCCGACCCCAGTGTCCTTTGTCAGCAGATGTGCAAGACAGGGATAAAGGGACAGCAGACTCTGAATGTGACCAGGAGACTCAAAGGTGTGCAAAGACTAGGTTACAGGAGGTGGAGACCTTTAAACCATATGGCCGGAAAGTAGGAAGACAGGCTGGCTGGCTGTACTGTACAGGTGGGTTGTATGGCAGGACAGGGCCTCAGGGAGAATGCCAAGGTCAGGTCCAGCTAATTTTGGAGAGGTCTTTTATTATGATTTTATTATGAAGAAATATAGTTTGAGGCTGGGGAGATGGCTCAGCAGTCCAAAGCACTGGCTGCTCTTCTAGAGGACCAGAGTTCAATTTCTAGCATCTAAACTGTCTGTAACCCCAGTACCCTGGAATCTGACACCCTCTTCTGGCCTCCACAGGTACTGGGCACCCATGGGGAGCACAAGGACTACACACAGGCAAAACACCCACACACGTGTTGAAGTTGAATGGAAAGACATTCCCAAGAATGAGAGAGGGCTGGTGAGCTGGGGAAAAGCACACCCTCAAAATCTGTTGTATTGTGTGACAAGGTCTCTCCATAGCCCTGGCTGTCCCAGAAACCACTCGTAGACCAGGCTGGCTGCATCATCAGAGATCCACCTGCCTTAAAGGTGTGCCTCGCTACACTCAGCTTTTTTCTGAGACTGAGCCTGATGTAGCTCAGGATGACTCCAAACTCACTATATAACTAAGGCTTTCCTTATCTCCTGATTCCATCCCCTTAGTGCTGGGCTCAGGGGCATGCCATCACCGTATCAGCTTGTTTAGGTCTTTTGCGACAGGGCCTCTGCAGCCCAGGCTGTGCTCCCGCCTCTGCCTCCCCACAGCTGGGGTTACGGGTGTGTGCCAGCACAGCTGGCCCAAATATTTGTTTTTCTTACTTAATGTGTACATGTGTGCGCGTTTATGTACCGGTGCCTGAGGAGGCCAGAAGAGGGTGTTGGGGCCTCCAGAACCAGAGTTACAGGTGGTTGTGAGCCATGTATACTGGGAACCAAACTCCAATCCTTTGCAAGAGCAACAAGCACTCTTAACCACTGAACCATCTCTTCAGCCCCGTGAATAATTTTAAAATTGGAGTTGCCACTGACCGGCGCTTCCTGTGCACCAGGCCCTGCCTTCATGACAGTGGTTCCTTCTTAGGTCATTTTCTGGTGAAATCACTTCGCAGGGCAAGGTTTGACCCTGCAGCCATCCCCTCCCTCCCTTTGCTTAGGCCAGAGAGGCCAGAGACACCGTGGCTGGCTTTCGCTTCCACGGTGCCCTTGGGTAGGTGCCCTTAGGTAGGTACATCAAGAGGCAGAAACTGGAAGTGAGGGGCTTTGAACTTTGGGTGTTTCTGCACGATGGGGTGGGTCCAGGCCAGTTGACTCACAATATCCCCTCCCATTAAGGCTGGCACTGGACCCACCCACCCCAACACCTGGAGGTGTGCCAGAGGCACAGCCTAGGCCATCTGCGGCCTGTATGCTGCCAGCAAAAGCCTCTAGCCCAGTGCCCCCTGCTGGCCAGCGTCCCCACACCCTCCTAAGCGCACCCTCCCCCCCACCCCCCGAGTTTCTGGAGGTGCTGCAGTTTGCCTCGTGCTGGAGTGAGGGTGCCCCCAGCTGCAACACCTCCCCCTACTCCCTGCTGGACACCCCCCTTTGGCAGAGCCGCCTGGAGAGATCACAGGCAGCCACATGAAAGGGAATTTTCCCAGGCAGAGATGGAGTTGAAAGCTACCTCCCCCGCCCCTGCCCACCCCTGCTGTGCCAGGCCAGGCTGCAGAGCCCCTGGTGCTCCCAGGGAGCCCTTGACACAGGGGAAGGGGCTGGGGGTCAGGATACCTCCTCCCTGCCTTCCCCTTCCAGGAACAATAGCAGAGACAGCCCATCTCCCCCACCTCACCACCCACTCAGCTTCAGAAAGCCCCACCTTCCTTTGTTCTCAAAGTCCTCACCCACCTGAAACCTTGTCAGGAAGTCCTTCTACAAGTCTAGCTTCCATCTCTGCCAGGCTCAGAGCAGCTGAGGAGAGGGGAGGGGGCAGAATGCTCCTCCAGTGGTGGTAGGCTAGGCATCATCCTTCAGGTTGGCCTCCAGGATATGTGAAGAGTGGCATGCATGCAAAGGGCCATCTTTCCGTTAAGGCTGCCCTGGCCTAGATGATGGGGCCTTGCAATAATTTCCCCAGACACCAGCTGTTCTGAGGTTCTAGACCAGCTGGAGGTCGGAGCAGGCCATGCACTTCCTGAACTCAGGCTGGAATGGAAGGGGGTCCAAGGGCAGGGCTTACAGAGGGCACAGTCATGTTCGTTCCAGAAACCCGGGAGAAAACTACTCCCAGAGGAATTGTGTGGGTGGCTGGCTGTGTGTGAGATGGCCGCCATGCAAAAAGACCCGGATAGACAGCCCACCCCAATACCACAGGACGCCTGGCACTGGTCAGGCCTGAAGAGCCGAGGGAGCAGTGTGATCCGAGGTAGATAACACTCCTAGTGGCCTAGATTCCAAAGCCTGGGATAGACCAGGCTTTCCCTATAAACATGGTTCCGTGCCATTTCCGGGATGGCCGTTTCTGCCCTCACCCTACCCTGGGAGTCCAAAAGGCTTCTCCTTTCCAAGAAGACTCTCAACTCTAGCTACCCTCAGGGTACCCTTCTCTCCAAACAGTCCCACACAACCCTCAGCCCAGCCACAGCCCCAAGCCAGCCCTCCAAAACCCAAGAGAAGAAGTCAGCAGTGTATCATGACACAAACATGCATTCAGTTTTATTCACAAAACAGCCTGGTCTCCTAAAACAATACAAACAGCATGTTTCCTCAGCAGGGAGCTGGCCACGGGCAGGGAGCCCCCCTGGGCACCCACCCCTACCAGTAGGTAGGGGACCACGCAGAGAAGCCCTTCCTTCTGTTGCTCTGAGCAAGGCTGAAAAAGAGGGCTTATTTTCTCTAGGGGAAGTAGCCAGGATTGAGATGCGGGCTCCCCAGATCTCAGCGGATCAGCGAATAGAATTTTCATCTCTCCAAAATCCGTCACTTGTTGGGGTGGGGGATCCCAGCCAGGGGACGGCGGGTGCAACTTGGCCGGGCCTGGGCCAGAACTCCCAGTCCCAGTGGGCTCTGGCTGTAGCTCTGCACGTGTGGATGGATACAGAGGGACTTCTACACGGTGCCATCAACATTCTCTTTATAAACGTGAGTGGATTCTCCAGGCAAACTATGCACTATTTCATGGTTGGAAAGAATCAAAGGAAGTTTAAGGTGAGAGTGGAGTTAAAACTGTGCTAAATTACAGTAGTGCTTATTAGTAACTAGATTGCAAAAGGTTACAGAAAATTTACATTCTCTACACAAAACGGCATCTCCCGCACAGACAACATCGACATCGACACAGGAAGGAGACTGATTGTCCATTCTTTGCCCAGGAACTCTCGGTACTTTATAGATTCGTCTTTACCTCTTTTTGTTGTTCTTCTCCTGAAAAAGCAGTTAATTTTTTTTTCCTTTTTCTTTTTATACTAGGGACGTGGAGATGTTAAAATGACAACAAAAAATATATATATATATAAAAACAGGAATGAGATCTGTGAGAGAATATTTTTGGTTCTAAAGACGGGTGTATCCGTTTGTCTTCGCCCGAATCCCTTGCCGGAGACCACGCGAGCAGTGCCATTGCACGGAGAGGGCAGCTTTGGGTTCCCGGCCGTCACTGAAACCACCGGAAGGCGGCTCCCGTCGGAAGCATCACCTTCTGGCGGGGCGGGAGACAAAAACAAGGAGAGAGTTCAGTCAGGGTCCCGGTGGACCTGGTGCCAAGAAGCTCCCCGTGGCCGGCTCAGTGGCGGAGGGACGGGCATGGAGAACGAACGGGCAGTTACCCCCGAAGAGTTCCTGTTATCCTGGCCAGGATAGGCCGGCCAAAGAAGGAGCCATGACCCGTGCTGGGCTACCCAAGGGCCCAGAGCACCCAGAGGCCTCCTGAGCGCCACTGCACTCAGGAGCCTTCCTTCCGGACCCTTTCCCTTGGCCCAGAGCACCAGGTGGCCATAGTGCACGGGGCCGCGGCTGCGTTCTGTCCAGTGAGTGTGAGCACTGCTGTGTGTCTGCACTGGGCTAGACTGTACGGAACTGTGACGGGGAGGCTGAGAGAGATATCTGGCGTTCAGTAAGCAGACGAGGATGCCTAGGATGAGGGGCAGGCGTACACGTGGGTGTCCACACTGGAGTGGGTAGGTAAGCAAGACACACAAAGGGTGGTGGTCAGAAAGGTGGCACAAGGCCGTGGCTAGGACACCACCAGTGTTTCCCAACCGTCATGGCATCAAGCCTACTTCCAAGAGGGGTGGGAACTAGCGGCAGGGACAGCAAACTGCAAAGCTGCTCCTGCACCCAGCGAGTTTACCGCATCTGGGGACAGGGACAGGCTCGGATACGTGGGGTAGAGAGAGCCTTGCAGTCATGCCAGCCTCAGGGTTATGAACGAGCCGGGCTGCCCCTCCCCACCTCCAGGCAGGGCAGCCAGCACAGCAACCGCTCTATTTTGGGTTGCCTGGCGTTGCGTGTGGAGTGTAGGGGGTGGGGAACACACGACGCTGGGGGACAAGTTGTAGGGCTTACTCTAGGCCACAGGGTCCACAGACAGAACCTTTCAGATGGGGCTAGGGACACAATCAGAGTCTTAGGTTACCGCTTTCGGACATGTCTACCAGACAGAAACTTGGTACCTATGTGGAAATACCTGACCCTGGCCCTAGGAGGGGCATCGGAGTCCCAGGGCCTGCCTCACTGGGAATGCCAGGCCCCTACCTGCAAACCATGGCTTGCTGGCATCTCAGGATGTGGCTGACTTTTAGGGCAGTGAACAGGTAGGTACCTTGCAGCCAGACCTCCAGGCCCTACGACTGGCTGGGTATCCCCCACACTTTGCAGGCAGGAAAGGTGGGCTCCAGGACTCGGGGGGGGAGTAGGTTTGGACTGCCAGACAAATGGGAGAGCCCGCACACCTCCCTCTACGGTGCTGTTACCTCCAGAGCAGCGGAAGGCTTCTTTTTGAGTTCCTCACACTTTCTGAATTTGCAAATCTGATGGCCAGTCTTTCGGTTCCTACAACTGCTGCACTGCTCGCAGTTGATGCGCCGTCGGCAGGGCGCACACATGCCGCAGCGTTTCCGCTTCTTCTTGCCTGAGCTGATGGCGGACGCCAGCTCTCCCTGCATGGGGTACTCGGCCAGGCCAGCCATGTGCAGCGCGCTCTCAGCCAGGAACACACCGGCTGGGGTCATGATGAAGAGGCCCGGATTGATGGGGAAGGCGCCCAGGTAGGGGAAGTCGGACTGGCCGTTGAGGGCTTCGGCACCGGCCACGGCCTCCATGTCGGGCAGGCCGGCACCCGCCTCGCTCATCAGCGGCAGGTGTTCCTGCACCACGCGCTTTAGCATCTCCGTGGACTGTGCGAACTGCTGCAGCGTCAGCTGTCCCTCGGCGGCCAGCTCTGTGGCCCGCTCCGCCTTGCTCAGCAGGCTGGCCACAGCACCACTTTTGTGCTTTGAGGTAGGGTTGCTCTTGTCCAAGGCCATGGCCGCAGCCAGGTCATGACCATTGGCCAACAGGGAGGCTGCGGCTGCGGCTGCAGCTGCCTTGTCAGCAGACTCCCCCCCTAGCATGCTTCCACTTCCGCCACTGCTACCAAAGGAAGAGTAGTGGGAGAGTGGGCGGGACCGGCGCAGGCTCTTGTTGAGGGGTTCGCTGATGATGCCACTCTTGTTCCGACGCTCAGGGGGTGGGGCATCATCTGCCACGGAGGCTGGCGCAGCCGCCGCGGCCACTGTGGTACTTTTGTCTGTTCCTCCTGCCTTTGGGCCACTGCCACTGCTGCTATTGGTGCTGCTGCTGCTGCTGCTGCTGCTGCTGCTGCTGCCACCGGCGTCCTGGGAGCCACCGCCGAGGCTCGACATGATGGGGCCGAGGCCCAGACCCCACTGCTGGGAGAGCCTGCAAACTGCTGGGGGGCCTCACAGATGAGCGGGGAGCCCTGCTGCAGCCCACAATAGAGATGCCTGGTGGGCCTCAGTCAGGGCAGGCACATGGTCAGGTGTCCACGTGGAAACGTCTTTACTCTGTTGGGAAAGGTGGGGACAAGGTCAGTAAACCCTCCTCCTTCAGTACCACCACCCGTATTGCCATGGTAACAACCAGAAGCCTGATAAGGCATTAAGTGCCAAGCCTATCTTGGTGAAGGATTTATTTGGACCATCTCACTTAAGATTCAGCAGAACCTTAGGAAGTGGTAGGTGGTAATCCTCTACTTCACAGCCAGGGGAACAAGGCTTATGAGAGTGACTAGCTCACGGACACAAATCTGCCCTGTGATGATCCAGAAGACCTACCAGTGAAGGGAAGTGTCCTTGGATGGGTAGGAGATCTGGAGAGGCTAACTAACTCTGGAGGATTAATGACCTCCACTTTCTCTGGTCCCTACCAAAGAGAGGAGTAAAGAGAGAGACCACAACACCCAAGCAGCTGCCCCCGGATACTCGTTTGGAGGTTGCAGGCAAAGGATTCAGGATGCTCTGTTGAATCCAAAGTCTGATGGGGTACAGCACCCTCATTTTAACGACCATCTACCCTTCTACAAAGGAAAGGGGGGCCACGGGGCCTGAGGTGCCCCTCCTGCAAGAGTGGGGAGACATGCAGTATATTCCACACACTTCCTCCTCTGCTCCCAAAACATGGTCATCATCCCAGCCCGGCTCTGGTGTGGGTCTCTGCTGTGCCCTGGCCTGGCTTCCAAGCGGAGGGAGGGCACAGGTCTGACAAGGGGTGCAGAGTAGAGGTCCCAGTGAAGACCCAGAGGGCTGGGATGGAGTAAGTGGAGGCAAGCAAGACCCGTCTTCCGGTCACCTCCACAGTTCTGAGGCCCGGGGCCTTTCCCAGGGCATGTGAGTGGCCAGCCCCCTTGTCACAGGTCCAGATGGAGCGGGGTGGCGGTTTCCTCATCAGGCTTGGCTCTCTAGCATCCCATCCCTGTAGGCCTGCTTCAGTGTCGCAGCCCCGAGTAGGAGTGAGAGCACAAGGCCCAACCCCCGAGCAGCTGGTGGCTCAGGGGCAGCTGAACATCTGGCGAACCCCACCCTGCCCCGGGCTTCAGCGTTGGGAACACATTAGATCGTTGTCCCCGGACAACCCTATCACACCCACCAGGCTGCCCTGGATACTCAGCCTGTACCAGGTCATGGAGTCCAACCCTCTGCACTTACAAAGGGGTAAACCTGTAACCTATGGGCCCGCCCTCTGCTCCAGGACTGCCAACAGACAAGTAGCCACAAGGAGTGGTCAGTGTACCCAACTGAAATGCTCCAGGAGAGGCAACCTGAAGCCGCACTCCATAAGCAGTTCTTCCTCAGTTCTCCACGGATCCGAGTCCACCCAGGGCACCGATCTGAGGAAGAGTCAAGCATGTTGGAACCCACTTGGACAATGCTAGGAAGGCCTGGTCAGAGGTCAGGCCCGTAAGAGGAAGAGGACCTTCTACCTGAGGATTTTTGTGGTATCTCACCTCACCTCCAAGGGGCCAGCCTAGATCACCTTTCCAGACCTTCTTCCTTAGAGACCAGTGATCCCTCTTTGGCACCAGTGACCCTGGGTTTGTAGGGTAGGGGGTGTGTGGGGTGGGGGTGGGGATGTGTGTGTGCTGACAGACAAGAGTTGGAAAGCACCAAGGCACCTCTTCTAGCTCTTGAGTTCAACTTCCTCGCCCGGGGCCCCAACCCAGCAGCAGCCCCCAACTACAGAGTCAGGGAAGAAGGAAGAGGTCGACGGGCTGGAGCGACAGGAGCAAAAGCCCATGTGTCCCCCGCCTCTAAGGCCTGCTGGCTGGTGGCAGAAATCGATAGCCGCATTAACGCTGCTCTTGCTTGCTCAAGCTCTCCCTCCCTCCGCCGGCTCCAGGAGCTGCGTGCATGGCGCTGCGTGCAGGGCCGGCAGGTCAATTAGAAGTCAGCTCCCTTCCACACAGCAAGTGGCATGGTTCAGGGCCGGTGCTTCCTTGCTCAGGCGGAGCTCCCGCTTTGTCCCCAGCCCCAGTCTTTCACATGTTGGGAACAGGCCTTGCGTTCCGTTCATCTCTGGTCCCCTCCTAGAATGTTTCTCATCTCTCACTTCGGCTCTCCCAGGGACCACCTGCTCTCGCGGTCCCTCAGGTCCTAAGGCGTACTGAGCTTGGGACAGAGAACGTGATATGTCACTGAACAGGTGCCGCAGGCAGAACACTGTGGCTTGTCAGCCCTGGAAACTGCAGGTGGGGGAGGTACACACGGAGACTGGCCACAGGGGCAACAGTCCTCAAACTCAGACAGCAGATATGCAAAACTGGTCTTCACGGCCTAGTCCCCGGGCTGCTTCTAAACCTTTGTGCCTGTGTCACCCCCTTCAGACCTCCCTGGTCCCTAAGGACCTCCTGACCACAGGCCCCACCTAACCTGCTCACAGGAGGAGAGAACAGAGAGGTGACATTTTCCTAGGCCCCCCACCTTTTACAGCAGGGCACACAGCAACCCCTCCCAGGCCAGGAAAGGCCTGGCAATACCCAGGCAGCAGGGGAAGAGCTGGGGCTGCGTTGAAGCGGAGCGGGAATGAGCGGGAGGGGAAAGCTGGCGGGCAGGCAGGCGGCAGCGGCGGGCGCATCCATCATCCGCCCTGCCAGGAACGCATCCAGCCCCCAAAAAGAAATACTGCGTCTGAGGAGGGACAACAAAGGCCTCCGTTTCATCAGCAATGCGGAGCCAGCGCCCCGCCGCCCTGCCAGCCGCGGTCAGCCCACAAAGGACCCCTTTGTCCAGGCAGGAGCCCGGCGGCCTGGAGCTGGGACCAGGGGCTGACGGGTGGGGATAGAGCCTAGGGGTGAAGGAACTAGTCCCCAAGAGCTGGGGGGTGAGGGGGAGACAGGTGGTTACGGGCAGAGAATGTTGACAGCAGAATTCAGGAATGGGTTGGAGACAGGACCTGGTGGGATGAAGTGGTCCTGGTTAGAGGTCAAGAGGGTTGCACAAGGGGTCGGAGGTGGGAACGACGGAGCCAAGCTGGACACATCCACAGAGGGAGGAGCCGAAGAGTGAGAACCAGGGACACCTGATGAGACTATGTCTAACCTAAGGCCGGGGAGAATAGATGGGAGGAGGGTTGGGGACACAGTTCTTGCCCCAAGGACTGGGGACCCAGATCCTGGCCATCGTAGCCCACGGAGGTTGAGACCGTGGCTGTTTGAAAGAGGGGAAAAAGCCAGAGATGTGACCACTTGCTAGCAGTGGAGGCTACTCCCACTTCTACCCTCTGAAGGCACAGACCTTGTTGTCTTCAAACCAGCACCCCAACTAACGTCTAAGAACCCCTTGCTAGCTGCTCACGTTAACTAAGCACCTACTGTGCTGTGTTTGTATGCTTCGTATGTCAATAAGATAGTAACCAAGAGACAGGAACTTTTAACCAGTTTCAGAGATGAAGAGAACAAGGTTCACACAGAGTTCAGGCTGTGAGCCTCCTGTCAACAGCTAGTGCCCAGCCGTGGTGGAACTTGAACCCAGAGCTCTGTGTCGGTCACCTGCTCCAAGACCGCCGCCTTTGTTCTACCTGGGCAATTAACCGAACAGCCCAAGGCAAAGTGGCCCAGTTATCCTACTGCCTTCCCACCAAATTGTTACCGTGCCTGTCACCTCTCCGTGGTCAGGGGTGAGCTGTCACAGGCCCCCAGGGGAGTGCCCCACCTGGAGGCTCAGAGATACACATGCAGGAACTCAGAATGCTAGGCCAGTGACATCATAATGCCAGCTGCCAATGAGGTCACCGGAGGTGGTGGCGGTGGCCTCACCCCACCCTCCGCCCCAGAGGAGCCTGACTGCATGGGGGAGGAGTTTACATCTTGGGAGGGGCTGATGCTCTGTGTTCCTAGGAGGGCTGCAGCTAGATCTTCTCAATGTTTGCTGGCACCGCCACCCCCTTTCCAACTTATCCCAACAGCGGCCCAGTGCCCTGTGCTACCGTGGAGGGAGGGGCAAGGAGGACCCAGACACTGACCCTTCCTGGTGGTGGCTAAAGAATCCCTGGGTAACCTAAAGGGCTGCTGGGATGAACAGGCTGCCGCCTAAAGAGCTAAGGACAGAGAAAGTTACCAGAGGACACACAGCTCAAAGCCTTAGGAAGAACTGGTTGAAAGCGGGTGTCAGGTATGGCTATGAGCTTTTGCAGGGTCCCAGCTGGACAGAGCCTTGAGGTCAAGGGCAGGATTTTTAATTCTAAGTATAATTCAATGTTCTCCCCCCCCCCCCCCCCCGGGGGGGGGGGGCTCCAAGGAACCCCAGCCTCCTGGTTGCTGGGGTTACAGGTGTTAGCCATCATTTCTGTCACTGGTTCGATGATGTTTTTTTTTATTTTTTTTTTTTTT
Source organism: Peromyscus aztecus (assembly GCA_902168405.1). Taxonomy (NCBI): domain Eukaryota; kingdom Metazoa; phylum Chordata; class Mammalia; order Rodentia; family Cricetidae; genus Peromyscus; species Peromyscus aztecus. The sequence goes on from CABHPQ010174728.1 coordinate 35,316, forward strand.
TTTTTTGGTTTTTTGAAACAGGGTTTCTCTGTGTAGCTTTGCGCCTTTCCTGGAACTCACTTGTTAGCCCAGGCTGGCCTGGAACTCACAGAGATCTGCCTGGCTCTGTCTCCCGAGTGCTGGGATTCAAACGTGCGCCACCACCGCCAGGCTTGATGATTTTGTTTTAAAGTGCATTTTTAGAACTATGCAAGCACCATCGTGCCTGGGGGCAGGCTCCCCAGGGTGTTATGCCTCTTCTACTACACTGGCTCTAAGAACCTTCTAGCCGGGCAGTGGTGGCACACGCCTTTAATCCCAGTACTCGGGAGGCAGAGGCAGGCGGATCTCTGTGAGTTCGAGGCCAGCCTGGGCTACAAAGTGAGTTCCAGGAAAGGCGCAAAGCTACACAGAGAAACCCTGTCTTGAAAAACAAAACAAAACAAAACAAAACAAAACAAAAAACCTTCTAGGCCTATCCTGCCTGTGGAAGGAAGAAGGCCTCCTTCACTAACCCCAGGGCTCTGGCCAAGCAGAATTCACATGGCTTAGTTGGGCTAGCTCTACAGAGTCCACACACTGGCTTAGGACCCCTTCTACCTACCTGGGGTACAGAGGGGAGTAATGCTGATGAGCAGTATAAGGAGGTCAGACAGACAGACAGGTGTTGGCAGGGAGCCCAGACCACAGGTTCCAGTGACTGAACGAAGCTGACCCACTGATACCGAGGAGGGGGTTCTGTCTCTGAGTCCCATAATTCAGTCTGGGAAGTTTCCAGAGGTTGGGAGCCCTCTTGGGCCCAAGAGACACACACAGAAGTGCAGTTACAGCCTGAGGCCAGGGCACACACCCAATATAGAGGGACAGACCTGTACAGTCATTGCAACCACCCAAGCAGCTAGCAATTGGCTGGGATAAGACATGCCCTTGATACC
>CABHPQ010174729.1:0-54468 GCA_902168405.1 Peromyscus aztecus
TGAGTGCTGGGCTTGGATCTCTAGCACCCATGCAGAAAGCCTGGAGCAGCTGGGTATAGTGGCGGACACCTTTAATCCCAGCACGTGAGGAGCAGAGACACAGGCAGCAGGATCTCTGTGAACTCTCTCTACACAGAGAGCGAGCTCCAAGACAGGAGGACCCATAGAACTTTTTGGCTAATTAGTCTAGCTAATTAGCAGTGAAACAACAGAGGAAGATTGTGGGTACCTGATAACATCTGGCCTACACACAGTAATATAGCAAGAATTCATTTTAAGAGTACAGTGTGTGTTCCTATAGCAGAAGGTAGTACTGACTACACACAAAGAGCCAAGACACCCATAGCAAAGGGTGTGGCTGGCCCGGGTGTCCTGGAAGATTCAAGCCCAGGCAATGGAGTTGCCTGAGATCCTCCAGCCTGTCTAATCATTCAGAGGTACTGGGAGTGAGGAGTCGTAGACAGGAGCTAGGTTCTTCCACAGAAACGATGAGGGCTTATAGGTACTCTTAGGCCTGCTGTTTTAGCGAGAAGCAAATGAGAAAATGTGCCGCCATCAGCCCTCTGCCAAAGCTGGGTTTCAGGGAAGGGAACTGTAAGCATAAAGCCCAACCCCCAACCCAGTTGCTCTTAAGGCATCAAGAATTGTTCAGTTTATACTTTCCAAAACTAAAGCTCCATGCTCTGGTGGGGAGGAAGGAGCTCACCCAACTGCCTGGCTGGTGCCAGTGCTGTAGTCTGAAGACAGAAAGGCACAGAAGTCAGTAATAAGGCTGTTGACTCAGCATGTGGTCCCTAACCTCTGACCTCCAGGTTACCACTGAATACCCCGATTTCATCCTCAAACTTAGGAACATCTACAGTTATTAGACCTGATATGTTCCTACAGACCCAGGTCAACAAAGCAAATATTCTGAGCCCCAAATAGAAGGGGACATGAAGGTCTTCAGCCTGGTCCTTTCTTACAGGAGTCCCTATGGTTGGAAGTGAGGTAATTTGAGGTCTGTCCCTGAGAGGTGTGGCCATCTAAGACCATGGATGGCTAGAGTGAGTGAGAGCCAGGGCAGGGAGTGGTGGTTTGCAGGAAGGCCCAGCAGAGCCTCTTCCAGCTCCAGAGAGCGCAGCAGTGTCACCCATGGTGAGCCCTTCCTCTAGGACACCACAGTTCTCGTGGGGGCTGCAGCCGGCCTGTGGCAGGTGAGGTACAGCTGTAGCTGGCTTCTTAGGCTCTGGATGCACTTGGACTTCAAAGCCATGATTTCATCCAGCTGGGTCACGAAATCTTCAAAATCCTAAGGAACAAGACAAGTGGAGGTTTTTCTCTTGATGACCCTTATCTTTTCTAGTCTGTTTTTTTGTGTAAAGTTTTTTTTAACGTGTATGAATGTTTTGTCTACATACCATGGTGACATACTTGGTGATACCCATGGAATTTAGAAGAGGACGTCAGATCTCCTGGGACTGGAGTTCTGGATGGTTGTGAGTTACCCTGTGGGTGCTAGGAACCAAACCTGGGTCCTCTACAAGGGCAATGAGCACTGTTAACTGCTGAGCTTTCTCTCCAGTCCCCTAGTCCATCTTCTTGAAAGAACATTTCAATACCCAAGTCCCTGTTCCCAGGGGAAAACCTTAGAAGTTTCCATGGCTTGGGAGGGGGCATCATTCTTGAGACACTTTATAAGTGGAGGATGTATTCTGCAAAGGGGTGCTTACAAACAAAGCTTTGAGTCTGCAGGTTGTAAGCAGCAAGATGGTCACTGCTACAGTAATCGCAGGGAGGAGCCCCCCAACAAACCTTTAGGAAGGCAGAATGACTAAGGACAGAGGCTGGAAAGCACTTAGTTTGATGGTGAGCAGTGTAACACCATTTTCTACCTCCACCCAGACCCTCTGAGAGCCACAAGGCCTCAGCAGTTAGTACACAACAGCAGAACTTTGTGTCATGAACACCACAGCAAACATGACCATCAAACCAACCACAAGCTAGCTGTCAATGGCTCATGTGGCTATTCTACTTACATTAGACTCCATCTGGGCCATTAAGGTCTCCTCCCTGAAGTCCAGCTCAGCCATTTCATCCAGCTGTTCCTGGTGTGCACGGATGACCACCTGCCTAGGAACATGTAGAAGAAACTGACCCTTCTGGTTTCCCATACTCGGGGATAGCCTTTGGAAACTGAACCTCATTTTTACACTAGGAGCTACCTCTGCCCAGTGTGGTAAGGCCAGCAGGCCACTCCTTGCTTTCTCCTCTGTTCTGCTTTCAGAACTAGTCAAGGGGTTGGGGAGTACCCACAAGATGCAGGAAGAGACACACTTCTCTGGCTGTCCCTGCTTCCTCAGCTGCTGCTTAGGGGCTTCCTCGAGAGAGGCTATAAAGCTGTAACAGCTGGTGTATTTGGTACAAGGTCTGCTCTTATTTCTACTTAGGGAGGGTCCAGGAGCAAAGCAGGTCAGGGCTAAAAGCTGAGTTTCTGCCTCTGGTCAGACTCAATGACTAGTTAGAGAACACAACAGGAGCACCAAGTTTGCCCACTAAAGAGGCAAGCAAACTGGAAAGGGCATGGGGTGCTGACGGGGCTGAAATCTTAAGAACAAAGTCCAACTTACTGTGCCTTCTCCAGTGTAAGTGGACAGAGTGTCCCCGAGGCCTTGGGAGAACAGCTGGGGACCACAGGAGGGTCTGATGCTAAGCACCTTGAGATTGGCCTGCGCTTGAGCCACAAGATGTCCTTGTAAGAGGGCTTGCTGGAGTCTGTGGAGGAAACAAGCTCCTGCCAGCTAAACCCTTCAGCATGTTTTCTCTCCTGGGCCCAAGGACCGCCCGCTACATCATTGCTTCCTGTAGAGGAGGTGAACAAAGGTGTAGAAAAGGGTACCCCGGCCTGTATGACGGAGCAGGGCTTTCTTGGGAACGACAAGGAGCCCCTCAGTTCAGTCTCTTCAGCCTTGTCATCGTATGGCTCACCAGGATCCTGGGGCAGGAGTGCGGGCCTTCTGCCCTGGCAGGCCTCCCGACCGGGCAGTCTGTCAGGTGAACGCTGACGGATGGGGGACGGGGACAGAGCTGGAAGATCACCACTTGGCCGATTGTCAGGGGGAGATGAGGACAGCCACAGGTGCACAGTTGCTGAAGATACCGGCAAGGCGGCCTCCTGACTGTAAGATGATACTGTGCGTCCCACTGCGGGCCCTCCTACCGTGTCAGCCAGGAGACCATGCCCAGCTCCATCCTGGACAATCTGCTCCAGGGAAGGAGAGTCCTCCTGACTGGGGGTCTCCAGGAGGGACATCGTGAGAGGAGCCATGAGTCCAGAAGCATTTGCAGAGCACATGTGTAACTGCTCTCCTGAGTCCTCTTGGAAAGGAGCACTGCTGTTCACTGTTCCTGGTGCCCGAGTCACTCTGTCTTCACTGACTTCTCTCAATGGTGTAGAGACTCTGTCTCTTTGGTCTGGGGATCCAGAAACTGCAATGTGGGACAGTGGGAAAGACAGCCCATCTTCTGGGGATGGCAAGCTACCCTCAGCCTGCCCAGGAACCTCATTTCTGAAGGCCTCCAGCCTGATGTCAAAGGCTGGAGCTCCACCCATTTCTTGGTGATGCACAAAATCTACCTGTGCGGAGGAAGGCTTCCGGGCCACGTTGGCCTTGGGAGAAGGCCCCGAGGAGGCAGAGTCTTCCTCTTTGCTCCAGTCCGAGCACACTCTACTCGGGCTGTTGGTCTGACTGAGTGCTCCTCTGCTGTGGCGCACGATGGGGTCCCTGGAACACACCGAGCTGTCAGTTGGGCCCCTCTCCTCACCATCCGTCTCAGAGCTAAAGCGCAAACACAGCTGCCTTCCTGCCCGCTGCTCCTCAGGGCTGTGCTCGCTGTTCTGATGAAGGAAGAATGAGCCCCCACTCTTCTCTACGGTGGCCCTCTGCACGTGTGAGAAAGAATCCTCACTGAAATCGCTGTCATCCAGGTCTTCCGTCTGGGCTCCATCATGGCTCTCTGGATTAGAGTGGAGGGGAGAGATGGTCTCACCCGGGAGCTGACCTTCGGAGGGCCTGTGCTGACATAAAAGCCTTTCTAGTGGTTGGTAGTTCAGCTTCTGCTTGAGGAGTGGTGGCCGCTGGAACTGCTGGTGGTAGAATCGCAAATGCTCCTCCCTTTCCTTCTGCTGGGGAAGGGAGTCTGTCCAAGCTTCAGGGGCAAGCCTGGCAGGTGTGCCCACCTCGCTGTCCCGACTGGCTTCTAAGTGGTGGCTGGTGCCAGGGAGCTGAGCTCGTGACAGTAGCTGCTTCTGCACTGGCTGCACCGGCTGCACCTTCTTGCCTCTGGCAGGCAGCCTGACGCGGAGTAGGCCTTCTCTTGGGCCCGACGCCCTGCTCTCCCACACAATGGCAGTCTTGCTGCCAATCTGACTTTTCTCGGAGCGCAATGGTGCTGATTCTTCTGCTCCCTTTTTGATCAAATGGCCAGACCTCATGGGTCCTTTCCAAGGGCTGGCCTTCACACCCCACTCTGGGGCAGGACTCCCTTGGGAGCTACCCCCTTTGCTGGGGGTTTTAGGTCCAGAGGCAAAGGGGATATTGGGAGCGTGGCTGGCCAAAGGGTGGGCTTTAACTCTTGTGGGGCCTGGGGCCACAGCAAGTGTCTGTTGAAGCCCCAGCTTAACTTTTTTGGGGGAGCACTTGTCCCCTGGCAGGGCAACAGGGGAGCTCTGAATTCGTTTTGGAGAGGAGTTTGCAGATGTCCGGTTCCGACTAGTGGCTGAAGCACAACACTTAAGGCCTTTCTTTAGTTCCTTCACCCTGCAAATAATCATTTCACGTTACTGTAGATTCTTCTATGTCTGTGATTCCTTTCCTACCGCTTTCAGGGGATGAAAACAACACACAAGGGAAGTATGGCAAGGACTGTGAGTTCTCTCTTGCTCTGGGAGAGTGTTATGTAATAATACTTTAACTAGGAAAAGATGTGTGACATTTGTTTTTGCTATGGAATATTTAACTATGTAAAGATGTGTTACATTTGTTTATGTTGTGGAATATTATTTTAACTATGTAAAGATGTGTTGCATTTGTTTATGCTGCATTTGTTTAACTATGTAAAGATGTGCTGCATTTGTTTTATCTTGCCTGCCTAAAGCACCTGATTGGTTTAATAAAAAGCTCAATGGCCTATAGCTAGGCAGGAGAGGGATAGGCAGGGTTGATAGGAAAGGTTGACAGGCAGAGAGAATAAGTAGGAGGAGAAATCTGGGCTCAAGAGAGGAGAAGAGGATGAGAGAGAAAGAGAGGGACATGCCCAGGGCCAGAAGCCAGGCAGCTGCTAGTCAGCCAGCCAGCCATGGAATCAGCAGGAAAGTAAGATACACAGAAAGAGCCGGGCATGGTGGCGCAGGCATTTAATCCCACCCTTGGGAGGGAGGGGCAGGCAGATCTCTTTGAGTTCGAGGCCAGTCTGGTCTACAGAGTGAGTTCCAAGACAGCCAGGGTTGTTACATAGAGAAACCCTATCTTGAAAAATAAAAACAAAAACAAGATATACAGAAAAAGGAAGGAAGGAAGGAAGGAAGGAAGGAAGGAAGGAAGGAAGGAAGGAAGGAAGGAAGGTAGGTAGGTAAAAGGCCCTGAGGCAAAATGTATGATGAAGAGAAACAGATTAAGTTATAAGAGCTAGCAAGAAACGAGCCTAAGCTAAGGCTGAGCTGCTGCTGCTTCTTTTTTTTTTTTCCGCGACAGGGTTTCTGTTTCTCTGTGTAGCTTTGCGCCTTTCCTGGAACTCACTCTGTAGCCCAGGCTGGTCTTGAACTCACAGAGATTCTCCTGCCTCTGCCTCCCGAGTGCTGGGATTAAAGGCATGTGCCACCACCACCACCACCACCACCACCACCACCAGGCTAAGGCTGAACATTCTTAACTAATAAGTCTCCGTGTCATGATTTGGGAGCTGGTTGATGGCCCCAAAGAAAAAGCCTGCTACATTTGGCATTCCAGCATGAGGCCCAAATCTCCACCTAGGGCCTGACACAGCTGGAAAAAGCCAGCATGTTAAGTAGGAACAGCGCGCCGGGTAGGGATGCCTGCTAAAGTGCAGAAACGAGCATCCCAGAGCTGGGGCGATTGAATGCAGTTTCTGGTTTAAAAACACGGCTCTCAGGCAGGCCCATGGGGCTTAGAGCTCATCTCTCATGGACCCCAGGGGGCAGGGCCAGCCGCCAGAGCCATTCAAGGTTGACAGAAATCAGGTTTGATCAGAAAGACCCCCTGAAAATCCTGGCTACAGACATAAAGAAATAAACCTAGAAAAACTATGGGACAGGTGACATATATTTTACCTGTTCAAACATAAAACAAAAATCTTTATCCGGCTTGTGTACAACACACAGTCCATACTTGTATTAATGCAGATATGTATGTTACCTTTGAAAGTTTGTGTGTTTTCAGAACAAGGGGACCAGACACCAATGAAAACAGATGGCCCAGATGATCCAGCCTCACAGACTCTTCTATCCAAGATTGCAGATAAGTCTTGCATTTTCCCATTGCAGACACTGGACAACAAATGTTATGGCTAGTTTTCCCAGGACTTGACCATTATCTCAATTTTCTCAGGTTCCCTAAAGATGCCATTGCCCACAGATAACAGGAAGCAGTCTAGAGAACATGATGCCCACATTCCCAAGAGGTGGGGTAGGTGGGTTTTGGTCATTTGGTGGGTTATGGATGCTTATCATCATTTAGAGGAAATATAGGATAAAAGGACAACTATTAACCTTAAATATTTTACATTGGTATGGACTTTAGTATATTGATACAAATGTAAAGTTCTTTTTGTTATACTGTATGTATGTTTCTACTCTTGTTTGGGGTATTGTACCTATGCAGCTCATTTAAAATGCAATGTATAATGAAGAAATGCAGGTGAGTAGTTAGTCATCTATAATAATCAAACTGGTAGTCATGTTAGGTATGTTTTCAAGGTTAAACAAATATAGTTTAGATCGATAGTCTTCAAATACTTCAGAGACCTACAGAATATGGTATCTAAGATGTTTGGTAACCTGAGTCTTTCTCTGACAGTGAGACACGCCTGTCCCTAGCAGCACAGATTTACCTCAGAAAGAATGATGGGCATCAAAGAAACTCCAGAGAGTTTGCTTTCATTGTAGCAAATTTAGTCACTGTGCAAAGAAACTGCCCTTGTCATGACTGCTGACAGTATGCTGTCCAAATTGGACAAGCAGGACACAACAGAAGACAACTGCTGAACTTTGTCAAGACAAGGTAGGGCAGTCCTTCAAAATTCCTGCTTCACAGAAAAGTGTGCCAGATATTCTAGGCCTGTAGGCTGAAAATGGATGCTCCAACATTGCAGAGGAACCTTGGATGACTGTCCTGGTAGCTAGATGTCTGTCATTTCTATAGTTTTGAAAGTGGCTTGAACTGCACTTCCTGTTTACTCAGGTAATAGTATATCCTTAAGGGGTCTTTGATGGAGTTGAAGACTAGGTAGTTATAGTTTTCTTGAGTTATGACAGAAGGTAAATTAGATACAAAACTTTAGAGTCACCAAAATAGGATAAATAATGGAGTATTTTCATGATTTTACCAAATACAAATGGACTGGATATTGTAAATGTAATTCTTACTTGATAACTGTTCTTACTGTATGTAGTTTTACTATGTTAAAGTTAAAACCCTTTTTATTTAAACAACAAGGGGGAAATGTTGTGGAATATTATTTTAATTAGGCAAAGATGTATTACATTTGTTTATACTGTGGAATATTACTTTAACTATGTGAAGGTGTGTGACATTTGTTTCTGCTGCCTTTGTTAATGATGTAAAGATGTGTTGCATTTGTTTCATCTTGCCTGCCTAAGGCACCTGATTGGTTTAATAAAAAGCTGAACAGCCAATAGTCAGGCAGGAGAGGGATGGGCAGGGCTGGCAGGCAGAGAAAATAAATAGGAGGAAAAATCTAGGCTCAAAAGAGAAGAAGGAAGGCTGGAGAGATGGTTCAGGGGTTAAGAGCACTGTCTGCTCTTCAAGAGATCCTGAGTTTGATTCCCAGCAACCACATAGTAACTCACAACCAATCTATAATGAGATCTGATGCTTAAAAAAAAAAATAGAGAGAGAGAAGGAGAAGAAAATGAGAGAGAAAGAGAGGGACATGCCCAGGGCCAGAAGCCAAGCAGCTGCCAGCCAGCTATGGAGACAGCAGGAAAGTAAGGTATACAGAAAGAAAGGGAAAAAAGGTAAAGAGCCCCAAGGTAAAATGTAGATGAAGAGAAACAGGTTAAGTTATAAGAGCTAGGAAGAAACGAGCCTAAGCTAAGGCTGAGCATTTATAACTAATAAGAAGTCTCCCTGTCATGATTTGGGAGCTGGTTGGTAGCCCCAAAGAAAAAGCCTGGTACAGGAGAGAATAAAAGGAAAAGGCAGAGGTCCTTTAATGTGGACCCCACTGTAGTTGAACTAAAAGAGCAGTGTCTTTGGAGAATACAAACATGCATACAATAGGACATGACTGGAAGTTTGCAAATCACCCCAGCCCTACGTGAGGGACAAGCTAGGAATCAAAATCATGCTATATTCATGAAGGGCCGGACAGGTCCTGAATATAGGCCAGCTCAGGAATTCACATCTACTCCTTTGTCCTGCAAACTGCACCCTGCCGGGCTTCTCTGGGAAGGTGAATTCCCCTAAATCTGCTGGGCAGTTCAGAAAGCAAAACCTCCAAAAAGCAGCAGATTGTGCTAGTCCCACTAAGGGAAAGGGGACATGTATTCCCAGCACCCCCTAACTTAGCACTGCTGACAATCTACCTGGGTAAAAGTCTATTGTAGAGGCTCTGGGCATTGCAGATGTTCAGTAACATCTGTGGGTTTTCTCCACTAGAGATGCCAGCAGCACCTTCCCCAGCCACGACAATCAAAAACGTTCTTCTTCTAGGCGCTGGAGAGGTGGCTCAGAGGTTAAGAGCACTTTCTGCTTTTGCAGAGGACCTACCAGGTTTGGTTCCCAAAACCCACATGGTGGCTCACAACCCTCTGTAACTCCAGCTTCAGGTGATCTGATGCCTTCTGACTTCTGCTGGCACCAGGCATACATGGGGCGCACATAATACATGCATACAGGCAAAACACTCATATACATAAAATAATCTAAAACATTTTTATAACATGTTCTTACTTCTGTAAGAGACTAACTGTAAGTAGAGATGGGAGGGAGGGATGCTGGCAGATACCAAAGTCCCTTCAGAGAGAAGCCTGGCCAAGCAGTTAATGGGTGCTAGCTTTAAGACCAGCAGGATGGTTCAGTGGGCAAAGGAACTTGCTGCCAAGTCTGACGATCTGAATTTGACCCCTGAGACCCATATGGTAGAGGGTACTGACTACCAGAAGTCGTCCTCTGACTTCTACACAACCCCACCCCAACACCTCCTGCAATTTTTCTTAAAGAGGTGCTACCTCTGCCACCAACTTTTAATAAGTCCTTGGGAAGTTCTTCCCCTTCTTTGGGCCTTTATCTTTTTTGACATGTCCAGATTGGTCCTTTCTGGACCTACATGCCCCTACAAACAGCGCAGAGGTTAGCAGAAAGAAAAGCTCCTGAGCCTACCACACTGGTTAATATTCCATTTCCTAGTGGACATTGAGAAGCTACCAATGGCACCAACCCCTGAACAGGGATATGTGGCATCTTTCTCCTCTCACACACACAAAAGTAGGGTTCATTGGTCATATTTTCCAAAATGCTAATAGAGTATCTCCAGGAAGTTGGCTGTGGAGTTCAATGCCAGATCACTGTATGTCTGGAAGGCATGTACACAAACACATGTGACCTACACATACAATCTGACTTTGTTTTTTCTTTTTTGGTTTTTCAAGACAGGGTTTCACTATGTAGCCCTGGCTGTTCTCGAACTCACTCTGTAGACCAGGCTGGCCTCAAGCTCACAGAGATCTGCTTGCCTCTGCTTCCTAAGTGCAGGGATTAAAGGCTACACCACCACCACCCAGCACAACCTGACATCCTATAGCCAACTTACCGGTCAGCATAGCGCAAGGTATTCAGTGTGTGCTCTGTGGCTACGTGGCTTGGTGAGATGTTGGCGATCATGCAAGTTTTGGCATTGCCAATGAAAGAGTCCTTCAGGACCTGTCAAACCAAGAGACAGGCCAATGAACAAAGGGCACATAGATTACCTATGTGTGAAGATGCTGGCCATCGCTTGCTCTATTCACAAAAGACATTTTACAAAAGAAGAAATACATTAGACTAGAGAGATGGCTCAGTAGTTAGAGCACTGGCTGCTTCTACAGAGGCTTTAGATTCAGTTCTCAGCATCCACATGGCGGTTCATAACCATCTATAACTTCAGTTCCAGGGGATCTGAGGTCCTCTTCTGGTCTCAGTAGGCACACATGTGGTGCACAGACACACACAGAGGCAAGACATACACATGAATAAAAATAAATAAAAAAAAAAAAGAAGGAATAAGAAATACAAATAACTGGCTCAGTGGTGGTTTTTTAATCCCAGCACTCAGGAGGCAGAGGCAGGAGGATCTCTGTGAGTTTGAGGCCAGCCTAGTCTACAGAGAGAGTTTCAGGACAGGCACCAAAACTACACAGAGCAACCCTGTCTCAAAAAAAACAAAAAAACAAAAAAAACCAAAACCAAAACAAAACAAAAAAAACCCCAAAAAAGGAAAGACAGACTCTTCTACTATTTTCTTTTCCTAAGTGGAGATAAGGTCTCAATATGTAGCCCTGGCTTGCCTGAAACTCACTACCAGGCTGGCCTGGAATTCACAGAAATCTGTCTGCCTCTGCCTCCTGAGTGCTTGGGATTAAAGGTGTGTGCCACCATACCTGGCTCTACTTTATATTATATGACTTGTTGAGATTATCTTTTTTTAAAAGGAGAAGCACGTTTTCTGGGGATGAAACTTATTTAAAAACAGAAAGTTCAGTGTCAGAATCAGGAATGGTATCCTGGGTCTCTGGTTAAATCATGTTTGAGCAGAAACACTCAGGAGTTGAGAAGATGGCTCAGTGGTTAAGAGTGGTTTGGACTCTTCCAAGGGATCCAAGTTCAGTTCCCAGGACCCATATTAGGTGGTTCATAAGCATCTGGAATTGCAGTTCCAGGGAGTCAGACACCTTCTAGACTCTGCAGGCACCTGAATTCACTCCACTACATTCCCACATGTACACACACACATACACATAATTGAAAAGAGAGAAGTTATATTCAGTGCAGAGAGCACTAACTCTGGCTCCTGTGGGTTCTTATCCTAGGTCTTCCTCTTGGCCTCCCAAGACCAATCTATTTCCCACTGTATACAGGACCTAAAGTTGAAAGGAGCTCAAGACAATATAACAACTTTTACATCTATTTCTCCCTAGGCAAATCCCTCCCTAGGCTGTTCCTCTGCAGCTCATATCGACCTGACTTAGCACCTACTGGTGCCTTCCAGTCATCTTCCAGAAAGAAAAGGTCCTTATATTTGTATTACTCAGAATAAACAGGGCTGGGCCTGGTAGTGCAGGCCTGTAATCCAAGATGCTCAGAAGACTAAGGCAGGAGGATCTCAAGTTCAAGACTCAGTAACTCTACTAATAATATATATGTAGGTATTTTCCCCAGTGTTGAGGATTACACCTAGGATCTGGTGCATATCAGGCAAGTGCTACCATTGAGCTACACCCCAGCCTATTTCCCCTTGTTTTGTTGGTCAGGGGTAGACAGACAGGATCTCATTATGTTGCCCAGACTGACCTCCAGTGTATGGGCTCAAGCAATCCTTCTGCCTCAGACTATGTTGCTGGGAACACAGACACACACTACTGTAGCCAGCATTTTATGTTTTTAGATAGTCTTCTATGTTTCCAGGCTGGTCTTGGATTCCTGGGCTCAAGTGATCCTCCTGCCTCAGCATCCTGAGTAGCTGGACTTCAGGAAGAGGCCACCACCCCTGCAGTAAGGTTGTTTACACTGGAAGAACATGGAAGAGTCTTACTGACGGGATTTCTCAGATCAGACTGGTCTCTGAGTGACTGTCTTGTTAACTGAGGTAGGAGGCCCCAGGGACATGAGCTGCGCCATCCAGGGCAGGTGGTCCTGGGTGTATGGGAAGCAAGCCAGCAAGAGACACTGCCCTTGGTTCCTGCAGTGACTCTGCTCAGGGGTGAACTGGGAACTGGACAGAGGGTTTTCACAGAGCAGAGCGAGACGACGATGAGGACGACAGGCGGTGAGGAGAAGAGCAGGGCACCTCTTCGACTCTACTGCTCGCCGCTGCTGCACACACCCCTGCCCGGATCCACTGACAGCCGCTGGAGGACAGTGACACTTCCCAGCATAGTTAGCTAGGCTTAGCATCATGGCTTGCTAGTAGTGGACACCTGACTAAATTAACGAAGTAAAGGAGGAAGGAACAATGAATGAACCAGAACAGACTCAAGGCTTTTGTTTAACTTTACCTGAGTCAATTTGCTCTGCCTGAAAGGCGTATGGGTGTGTTCCTGGTCCAGTGCTCGAATACATTCTTTCAGCTGTAAAGTGGGAGAAAAAATAACATATCAATATGAAAAAAAGAAAAAGGTGAGGGACAGTCTTCAGCTTCTTTCTCTTTTAAAGTTTATTTTAATTTATATATATGAGTGTTTTGCCTACATGTACATTGGTGCACCATATATGTATGTGTCTAGTGCCCACAGAGGCCAGAAGAAGGCCATTGGATCCCCTGGGACTGGAGTTATAGATGGTTATGAGCCACCATGTAGGTGCTGGGAACTGAACCCAGGTCCTCTGGAAGAGCAGCCAGTGCTCTTAACCTCTGAGCCATCTCTCCAGGCCAGGAAGCTTAGCTTTCTTAAATAAAAGCATAGTCAGCAGTTAAGGGTGCTGGCTGCTTGCTGGGCGGTGGTGGTGCATGCCTTTAATCCAGCACTCGGGAGGCAGAGGCAGGTGGATCTCAGTGAGTCCAAGGCCAGCCTGGCCTACAAGTTCAAGGGCTCTTACACAGAGAAATCCTGTCTCAAAAAACAGAAGAGTGCTGGCTGTTTTTCCAGAGGAACAGTTTGGTTCCTAGCACCCACACTGGGCAGCTCACAACCACTTGTTAACTTCATCCAGCTCTATGGGATCTAACACCCTCTTGTGGCCTCTTCAGACACCCAAACATATGTGGCACACATCACACATACGCATAAATAAAACATTAAAACAAATCTCAAGATCCTGTAAAAGCAAACAGACAAACAAACCACACTCAGGAAATGTTCCTAAAAGAAAGTAAAATGTCCTGCTGTTTCCTGTCCAACAGGTAAAACCAAGCAAGAATGGCAAAACAGCATCCTGTGCTGTCTTGCTAAGGACCCTAAACTTAGGGGCTGTGGTCCTAGATTAGCTGAATCCACAGTGAGATGATGAACCCAGGAAGCCAGCCTCGGGTCCCAGGTCCAAGCTCATGCAGTGGTAAGCCTGGCTCGCCTGTTTTTCCCTCTTCACAACTACTGATGTACTCAAGCAGAGAACACGCCTAAGCTGCTTTCCTCTCCCCTCATACATGTACACCTATAGGAATAAACTCAAGTGCTGACTTGGATATAAACTGATTGGGGAAGGAAGAATTAGAGCAGCAGAGACAGAATGCTACTGTCCCGCTAGTTTGTTTCTCTGTCAATCTGACACAAGCTAGACTCTACAGCTGTCTGGGAAGAGGAGTCTCAACCGAGAAAATGCCTCCTACAGACTGGCCCATCGACAATTCAGTAGGACATTTTCTTGATTAATGAATGATGTGGGAGAGCCCAGAGCATTGTGGGTAGTGCCACCCCTGGGCAGGTGGTCCTGGGTTGTGTAAGAAAGTAGTTTGAGAAAGTCACGGGGAGCAAGTCAGTAAACAGTGTACCTCCATGGCCTCTACTTCGGTTCTTGCCTCCAGGTTCCTGCCTGAGGAGCTCCTGTCTTGGTTTCCCCTGATAGTGGACTGTAACTGGTAGGCTACATAAATCCCCCTCCCCAAGTTGGTTTTGGTTATGGTGTTTCTATCACAGTAGTAGAAACCTAAGTACTGAGCAAGTACTTCACACTACCATCTCCTTTATTTTTCTTTTAATACTATTATTATTAATGTGTGTGCACATACATACATGCTTGTACACATGATGGTGCACATGTGAAGGTCAGAGAACAACTTCATGGAGTCAGTTCTTTTCTTTCACCTTTACATAGGTTCCACAGATTGAGCACACGTTGTCAGGCTTTTACAGCAAGTGTGGGCCATCTCAATAACCCCTACCATCTCATTTTAAAGAGATGGAGCTCTTCCTGGGTGGATCATAGTTTATGATATCAGAATCACACATTTTTGGCTAAAGGCCGTGGGCACTTGACCAGTTCATTCAACCCATCTGCACCTGCTCCCAAATCTGTAAGGCACGGGTGAGAGTACTTACTAAACTTGCCGTGCAGAGCCAGGAAAACCAAACTGACTGGCATACAGAAACACTAAAAGTACACCCGTGGCTCGTAGAATAAATGACAATTATATTTTACTTACCTTATGATATTCAAAGTATTACTTTTAGATATAGCAAATACGAAAATATATTACTGAGATGTTTTATATGCTTTTTTAATAACAAATTTTCAAAATCCTGTGTGTATTTTACTTTAGAGACATCTTAAGTATAAGACTAGCTACACTGGGAGCTGGAGAGATGGCTCAGCTGTTAAGAGCACTGGAATGTTATTATAGGTATACACAACCATACTCAGCAATATACTTCTTTATTAAATATCAATCCAGTATCTCCTATTTTTAGCATTGGAAAATTTCCAGAAGGGATGATATTGTGTATGCTTCTTTGGTAACAATGACGGGGGTTTGATTTCCACTATCCATATGGTGGCTCACAACTGTCTGTAACTCCAGTCTAGAGGATCTGATGCCTTCTTCTGGTCTCTGCCTATACCAGACACACATGGTACACAGACATATATGCAGGCAAAACACCCATACACAAAAAATAAATAAATTTAAAAAACCAAACAAAACAACCTAGCCATATTGAACAGCAAATATACAGATCCTAACCACTTTTGGAAATCTAAAGAACAGACTAGCACATGAAACATCAACGTGGGATGATGTCGTTATCCGTGTCTAGAATGTGGGAAAACATACAGGCAAGTGATTACCCACCACCCTGAAAGAGTGTGCTGATACAGAAAACAAAGCAGGCTGGGGAAAGCAATGAGGAAAGTGTCTTCATCTTCAATAACCAACTGTGAAAAGACAGTTATGGGGCAGCTAGAGATTTTTAAATACTTATTAAGAGGTAACATTAAAAGTATGATAATGTTAATTGTGGATATATTTAAAAAATAAAGAACCCAGGGCTGGAGAGAGATCTCAGTGGTTAAGAGCACTGGCTGCTCTTTCAGAGGACCCGGGTTCAATTCCCAGCACTCACATGGCAGCTCACAACTGCCTGTAACTCCAGTCAGGAATTCCAACACCTTCACACAGTCATAATGCAGGCAAAACATGAATGCACATGAAATAAAAATAATAAATAATTAAAAAAAAAGAGCCCCTTTCTTTGAGGTATATGGGGCATTTATAAAATGGCTTGATGAGTACGGTTCCCTTTGATCCAACCAGGAGTTGGTGAGATGGCTCACTGAGCGAAGCTCTTGCCACACAAGCTTGCCCACCTCAGTTTGGTCCCTGGAACCCACGGTGGAAGGAGAAAACCAACTCCCCAAAGTTGTCCTCTGACCTCCACACACCTGCCATGCATGTGCCCACATATACATAATATATGTATGATAATAATAGTCATCCAACCATGGGAAAGAAGGATGGACTGCTTAGGTTCTTAAGTCTTCATACTTCTTATTTTGTGTGTGCATGTATGTGGTGGCATGTGTGTCATGGTGCATAATGTGGAGGTCAGAGGACAGCTTGTAGGAGTTGCTATCTTTCTACCATGTGGGTCCCAGAGATCAGACCCCAGAGGTCAGGCTAGGTAGCAAGTACCTTTACCTGCGGAGCCTCCTTCCTGACCCTGGCTAAGGTTTTCAACTGCTGAAACTGAGTGGCAAGTATCTGAAAGATATACTACTTTCTATGTTTGCATCCTCGAAGTATAGTCTAAATTTTGGAGCACGAAAAAGCTTTCTCAGCCATTTAGCAATTGCAGAACCACTTCTGTTTAACTGGTAGGGAATGAGGAAAGGGGCAAGGGGGGCAGGAAGGAGGGGGCCAGCATTGTGGAGAGGCCGCTGCACCTGCAGGCCCGCTCAGGACATCAGCGTTAGGTGAGAGCACGCCTGCTGCCCTTCTGCTTCTACCCACTCACCAACTGGCTTCCTATTAGGGCAAAATCTCTTAAAACAAAACAAAACAAAACAAAACAGGACTTTGAGATTCTGAACAACTCACAGCCAGAAGACTCTGGTTTATTTCTGCGCCTTCCATCTTTGTCTGTCTGTCTGAGTCCCTGGCATCTGCGGCTCTCTCGCTGCCCGCCAAATCAATGAAAGAGATCCTAGGAGAAAACACATAGCAGGAAGGGCTTCTCTGGGGATCTGGTGTATTTCCACATTAGCAACATTTTGTGACCTCAGGAAGAGACGGAGCACGGCTCATCCTCAGGAAATAAAAGACATTATTGTTAGTCTTCCAAAAACATCACACGATCCTGACGTGTCAGCTGGAGCGGCACTGTTCACTTAGACACTTCCACTGGCTCTACTCATTTGTGAGGAAGTATGACCGAAATTAATAAAGCGTTTCCCCACAAGGGTAAGTGACCATAATGCAAATCAGTTAGGTGACTACTTAGATAATTAAATAGAAAGTTTCATTGGCTGTTTTCTAACAAGAAAGGATGAAAAAGAAGAGAAGGACTCATTACTCAGAGGGGAGACAGGCTCATCCATCAGCATGGCAGAGTTTGCTAAGACAGCACCAGAAAAGCAATGAACGGATCCAATTGTCTTACATCTTCTTTCAAGAAGAATGGATCCCCCACCCCCATTTATGGCCTGCAAGCTCTCCGAGATGCATTCCTTGCTGTTTCTCTGCTGATACTGTGTTTCACGTTAGAAGTAATCAATGTCCCTTTTAATAACTTTGGGTTGACCAACAATAGGTCATTGCTTCATGGTTAATCAACTGATGGCACTTTATACAATGATTGATTTCAGGGCTAACAACACTTACTCTACAGTCCTGCAATGAAGAGCCGAAGTGGCAGGGTGTCCCACGTTTAGCATATATATTCCAAGTCACACATGGAAAGGCAGACAATGCAGTTCTCCACCTAGTTCCAGCTCACCTGCCAAATGTCCTCTTGGCTGAATCTTTGATCTGAATTTGGATGATAGCGTGGGATCGGGAGGAGTCTGCATTGACGCCGGTGGCCCCAGTGCTGCGCTCCTTGCTGCCCTTTAAGATCACCTGGAAATACATGCACAGGACGATGACTTCCTCTGGGAGAAAACAGTCTCTGGCTCTGGACAGCTGCCTAAGCAAGCAGCAGAGCCCAGGCCTGTGATTTTGTTAGCATCCTGCAGTTTTTGGTGTCCAGGTGGAAGTCTGCCCAGACACTAAATCACACAGAGTAAATACCAACAGCAGTGAGAACAATGTGGAATACTAATCTTGGGGGAGAACATTCAATGGCTCAAGAGCTAATTTACTTCTTAATCTTATGCACTCTTTTTAATATCTTTGATGGATCTAGCCTAACCAAGATCCCCAGGGCAAAGCTTGGCTCCAGAGCAAGGTCTCATGGCATTCATCTATCTTAGTAACTGGAGCAAAGGACAGAAACATACATTGCAGAATGACTGATCACATCCACCTGCTCTACCAGGATGCAGGCATGAAGGAGGCCAAACCTGATATTCAGGAACAGCGAAGTGAGTTATTTCATGTGCCTGTACCTTCCCTACCTCTGCCTGGGAGTCAAGACTAACTGGGATCTTTTGGCCACAAAGGAGTGGAGGAGGGCAAGAGAAGTCTCAGGCCTCCAAACAATGAAAATATAATCATATATGAACATATTACCCTGATCAAAAAATTTTTAGACAGGGCCTCACAATGTAGCAGATGGCTTCTAACTACTTATCTTCCTGACTCTGCCTCTCAAGTACTGAGATTATAGCTTTGTGCCATGATACCAGTATGTCACCCTGATTTTGGATAGCGAGAGAAGTATCCTGATTACAAAGAATAAAAAAACTTTCATCATTATGTGATAGAAAGAATCCTCATAATAACCTAATGTGGCATAAGTATGATTACTATGCCAAAGTCAGGAAACAAATTCAAAGGCTTGCTTCTCATAGTCAAATAACTTACGTGGTGGAGCCAAAGTCTACATCCAGAATATCTAACTCCAAAGTCCGTGTGGTTTCTACTACACTCTAGGCACGCAGATAAATTCATTTACTTTACATGAACTAAGAATAAGAAAGTCCTAGCTCATCCCCTCCCCCAGACTCTCAGAATTTTAATTTGTACATATTGAACATAGTCATGTTTTCCAAATTAAGTGCCCAAATATTGAGAGAATCAAACTCAACAACAAGCTTCAAAATACCTTATCAAGTAGGGCAAGGGCTTTATTTACTTTTTTTTTTTTTTTTAAACTAATTATAAATAAGTTCTGGGCTGGGAATACAGTTCAGTTGGTAAGGCAGGTAGAGTGCTTACCCAGCATGTGCTAACCCTGGTTTTGACCCCAACACTGCACACCCCTGCAGTCCTAGTCCTTAGGAGGAAGCTAAGAGGGTCAGGAAGTCTAACGTCATCCAAGGCCACATGGTAAGCTGGGCAGAAACCAACCTGATACACTTGAGCCCCTGTCTCAAAAAACAAAAAGAATTTCTCACTCTTAATCCCAGCATTTGGAAAGCAGAGGCAGGAGGATCTCTGAGTTCAAGGCCAGCCTGGTCTACATAGTGAGACCCAGCCTCAAAAAACAAAAACAAAAAAACCACCCAACCAACCAAACAAAACCCAAGGTTTGTGGAGATGAATTTGAGTGAAGTCAGGAGTCGTGGAAGGCTGTAAACAGAGAAGATACAGCAGGACTGTGCTGGGAGTTCAGTGGACCGGAACACCCACAGGAATGCAGGCGGGAAAGATGGGAACAAGACCAGCAGCCATTCAGGTTACATTTTGGCAAAGAATTTGTCTATATTTTGTCCATGTCCAGAATCTTTGCAGAAGGCTGAATTGAAAGGTGACTGACTAATTTGACTTGAAAGTTCAAGAAAGCATACTGTCCTGGCTGTAGCAGTTACCAGGGTTCTCAAGTAGATTTATAGTAACGATTGAAGCAAAAAGCAGAGGATTTTAAAAACATGTAATCTGGCTAGAAAAGGAGTGAGCTGAAAGCTGTGAACAAGAAGGGTGGGGTTATTAAACAGATTAGCACCATTAAAAAGAACCAAGGGCTGGGTATTGGTGGTGCACACCTTTAATCTCAGCACCTGGGAGGCAGAGGCAGGTGGAGCTCTATGAGTTCAGGGCCAGCCTGATCTACAGACTGAGTTCCAGGACAGCCAGGACTACATAGAGAACCCTATTTTGGGGGGGCAGGGGAGACCCCAAGGCTGAGAAGATGACCCAGGTGGTAAGGTACTTGTCATGCAAGCTTAAGTTTGATTCATAAAACCTGTATTAAAAAGCCCGGTGTTGGCTGAGGAAAACTGCAGGCAAAGAGCAAAGCCAGCTCAAGAAAAAGGCCACGTGGGCTACAAGTAGCAAGGCCAGGAGCAGCTGTCCAGACTGCTGGAGCTGCTCCATGCCATCATGTATACCAGATGCTGGGCACTGACTACGGGACTTAATGTTTGCCTTGCTGGGTCTGGGACTTGCTTTGGTCTGATTCTTCCTTGCTATTTATTGTCTTGTCTTTTCCTTTTGCATGTTCATTATGGAGTAATCGTGTATTGGAAATACATAGTTTTTCTTTTTCTTTTTTTTTTTAGTTTTTCAAGATAGGGTTTCTCTGTATAGCTTTGCGCCTTTCCTGGAACTCACTCTGTAGCCCAGGCTGGCCTTGAATTCATAGAGATTCGCCTGCCTCTGCCTCCTGAGTGCTGGGATTAAAGTTGTGTGCCACCACTGGCCGGCTCATAGTTTTTCTTTCATTAAAAAAATTAATGTGTTTGCCTGTAGGCATGTATGTGCACCACGTGTGCCCATGGAGGCCAGAGAGGGTGACAGATCCTCTGGAACTGGAGTTACAGGTGGTTGTGAGCTGCCATGTGGGTGCTAGGAACTGAACCTGGGCCTCAGCCAGGGCTCTTAACTGCTGAGTCATTTCTTTAACCCCGTCCTGATTTTATAGGAACTTAGGTAAGAGTTTGTCTTTAGTCTCTGAGAATAAATTTTGGTTCTGGAATGAACTGTTACAATTTGGGGGTTTACTGGATACAGAGTAAAAACATTTATATTAGGAAACAGCCACAGCCTTTGGAGCCAGAGTGGGATGTTATCATTTGAACAGGAAATGTCGCCTATAAGCTCATGATCTGAACACTCGGTCCCCAGGTGATAGAGTTATTTGGGGAACTTATGGAAACTTCAGGAGGTGGGACCTGGTTGGAGGAAACAAGTCACTGGGAGTGTGTCCTTTGGGCCTATTATTCTAACTTCCTGTCTCTACTTCTGGTTTCTGTCCCCACTGGCATGAACATCTGCTCTCTGCCACACCTTGCCATGTTTTACCTAAGTTCATGGGGCAAGTGACCACGAACTGAACCCTATGAAACCCTGAGCTGAAGGAATCTTCTAAGCTGTTTCTTGGTATTTTTGTCATAGAAATGAGGAGAGTAACTAAGACAGTATTTAAATCACCCAGTTTATAAGACAGTTTGATAAAATGTATTTTTCTATTTTTATTTCTTTTTAAAGGCTTGTGTGTGTGCATGTGTGCATGTGCGTTAGTGATATGTATGTATAGGCGTCCTTGCCCAAGCAAGTGTGCATAGAGGCCAGAGATTACCATCAGAATGTCTTTCTTCACATACTTTGCTGTGTAGCCTGGAACTTGCTTTGTAAACTAGGTTGGTCTTGAACTCACAAAGATCTGCCTGCCTCTGCCTCAGTGCTGGGATTAAAGGCATGTACCCCTACACTTGATTATCTGTTTTTGTTATCACTGTTTGTTCTAAACAAGGTCTTGCTGTTGTAGCCCAGAGTAGTCTAGCACTTGCCCAGGCTAACTCCAAACTTACTTTCCTTCTGACTCAGCCTCCCAAGTACTAGCATTACAGGCACGTACTACTGAAAGACCCTAACCCTTCAGGCTTACACCCCCCAAGCCCCAGGAGAATGAGGAACTGAAAAAAAAAAAAAAAACTAGTTCCAAGGGCAACCTGACTCAGCCATTATTCAACCACCCCTGCAACAATGTAACAATGTAAAGAGATTTCTGTTAAGAGATGTGCTCAACTGTGACTAGGATAATTGCAAGTGTTCCAAGAAGGACCACTGTGACTTTTGTGTAAACTCCACTCCTGCCCTTTTATCCCCCTTGAGGTTTCAGGAAGAATGTGCATGCGGACGTGACTGTACCCACCCTGTGATCAGGCCATGATCTTATGAAATTAGCCTCTAGACATAAATTAATCGAAATGAAATTGTATGGGAATTGTAATCTTATGGCTTTTGTGGGTTTTTCCTTTAAAAATACCCATGTGGTTACAATAGGCGCGACTCTTGCTCTTTGGAGCAGAGGAGCCTGACTGTACAGCCGCCTCAATAAACCTCTTGCTGCTGCATCAACTGGACCAGAGTCTGGGTTCTTGGGGCGCACATCCGAGAAGGGTCTGGGGTCTATTACTACCACACTTGGCTTGCTAGAAAACTTAAAAGACTACATGAAGGTTGTAGAATACCTGCTCAGCATGCACACGATCCCAGGTTCAATCTCCAGTACTGGAGAGGGAGTGGCACCAGACATGTGTCTATGCCTCTAATCCCAGCACTCAAGAGGCAGAGGTAAGAGGATTGCCAAAACTAAGAACAACTTGGTCAACACATTGAATTCTAGGTCAGCCAAGGCTATATAGCAAATCATTGTTTAAAATCAAGTTATGCAAACTAAAATGTATACAGTGTATACATAGAGCACACAGTACCATGACCAGGACATGATAAATTCACAAAGTAATTTTACAAAGACAGAAAGAACTGACATCTATATATGTTTCTAAAACAAACGGCTGTCTTCATCAGAATTTCATGGGAAATATAGCTTATAAATTATTGGGGATGTCACAGGTTCCTCAGTCCACATCAAAAAAGAAAAGAAGTAAAGAAGAGGGAGTGGGAATGTGAAGAAGGAAAGCCAGAGCCCCAGCTTTATCTGGCCACAACACTTTAACCACTGAGCTTTCCTGCACAAATGCCAAAGCACCACAAACACTTGAGTGGTTGGTACTGTGCATGTCATCCTTGATCTGAGAAGCAGTGGTACTGGGTACAGTCTCTACCTTCCACACACAACTGAGATCCACCTAAGGGGGCATCTTCTTGTATGGATCTTTACTGACAAAGCAATGATAACAATATGAGCAGGTATCAGAAGTCTTGAGAATAAAAGCCTGTGATTATATAAAGTAGCTATTGGGCTACGGAGATGGCTCGGTGGCTAAGAGGGTTTGCTGCTCTTGAAGAGAATTGGGTTTGGGCCCCAGCTTTTACACCAGGGGTGGGGGTGGGGGCTCACACTCCTATGTAATCGTAGTTCCAGGGTATCTGATACCTAGTGTTTTGCCTGCATGTATTTCTGTGTGAAGGTGTCAGACCCTCTGGAACTAGAGTTACAGACAGTTGTGAGCTGCCATGTGGGTGCTGGGAATTGAACCCAGGTCCTCTGGAAGAGCAGTCAGTGCTCTTAACCACTGAGCCATCTCTCTAGCCCCCAAAACAAACCTTAAAAAATATAAAAACCTACTGGAATTATTTAAGTCAGGAAATCTCTAATTGACTGACCAAAAAATTAATTAATTAAAAAAACAAACAAAACCTTGAGGGGCTGGCGAGATGGCTCAGCATATAAGAGTACTTGTTCCTCTTGTATAGGATCCAGGCTCAGTTCCCATCAGACATATATACACGCAGGTAAAACACTACACATAAATAAAGAAATCTAAACAATTTTTTTTCTTTTTTTAAAAGATTTATTTGTTATATAAACAGTGTTCTGTCTGCATGTTTGCCTGCACTCCACAAGAGGGCACCAGACCTTTTACAGATGGTTGTGAGTCACCATGTGGTGGCTGGGAATTGAACTCAGGACCTCTGGAAGAGCAGCCAATGCTCTTAACCTCTGAGCCATCTCTCCAGCTCCCCTAAACAAAGTTTTTTAAAGAATAATAATAATAAAAAATCTTGAATCCAAATATGGGCAATATGTCAAGGCAGTTAGTTGTTCATAGAGGCAGAGCAGGCCTGGAGTCTGCACTGCAGAGTTCAGGTAGTCAGACCAGGAAGGACACATTTCTAGAAGACAGGAGAATCCTGTTTGAAAAATGAAGCTGCCAGTTGTGCAGGCAGTATCAGGTGGCCATGCTGGAGTGAGCCTGAGGGTTACCTGAGGGTAACACTCGAAGATGACACTTTAACAAACACACGGGTGACACCTGAGTGGGCACGGACACTGCCATCTGAGAGGGTGGAGCTGTAACATTTAAGTAAGCAAGTCAATAGATGCTGATGAGAGGAACTGTGTCAGGTACCCATAATGGATATTAACTTTCCACCTGGATCTCTGATGTCTTCCTGACTGTAGTTATAAACTTGGGGGATCAATGGCAATAAACAATGACAAGCTAACAAACAAAACCTTCACGCTTTTTTTAAGGAACAACTCTTTAGGCTAAGACAATGCTATCCACTTTTCCAAGAGAGGCTCACGTGACACAGACTGTCCTGTAAGCACAGCTGTGGGACTGGTGGTTTAGCTCAGCGGCAGAGGGCCTGCTAAGCATGTGTGTGGCCCTGGGTTTGATTCCCAACACTGCAGGGGAAGCAGCACAGCTGTGGCTCCATGTTAAGGAAAAGGGATTTCCCTAGAGTGTTTGTTCCATTCTCATTTAGAATCCCAAGGACTAGAGTCACCTCAGACTCCTAACAATGAAGCATGGCTGGGAAAGTAGGCCAAGACCACAGAGAATCCATGTGTGAGAAACGTTTTCCTTCGGACTCCACTGCAGAGGGCATTCTGGACAGCTTGAGAATGTTCAGAGCCCCTGCCTCTTTTGTTCTGTGCCTGCCTCTGGAGTCAGCAGAAAAGGCTCTTAGGTGATCTGCTACAATAGCCAGATCCCCAGACACAGAGGCGTGATTAGACACAAATGTGTACTCTCAACCCTCCGAGATAAGCAAGGGCTGGAAAAACAACCTCAGAAACTAAGGTGTTACTAATCATAGTTACCTTACCGTTTCACACAATATTTAAGACTTATTTTATTTTTACTTATGTTTCTCCGTGTGTGGGTATGTGCACTGGAGAACAGGTGCCCAGGGAGGCCAGAGGTGTTGGATCACCAGAACTGGAGTTACAAGTGTCTGTGAGCTGTCCTTCCACAAGGGCAGTGAGTGCTCTTATCTGCTGAACCATCTCTCCAGCCCCAACACCACCAAGTCCTCCCTCCCCTCCCCTCTCCTTCTTGTCTCACTATATTGCCCAGATTGGCCTGGTTTATGATCCTCCTGTCTCAGCTTCCCAAGTGTTAGAATTATAGGCATGTTCCACCATTACTGGCAATTCTTAATACTTTGTTTTGAAAAAGTAGTAACAAAACTGCCCCCAAACCCTATTATTTGTGGTTAAAAAGCCTGTAAGTGCTCAATTTTAAGCAACAACCCAGAAGATACTGCCATAAATGTATTAATTCAGTGATTTTTTTTTAAGAAAAACTGATCCCTAATAATCCACAATAGACAGCAAAAAGGTGAAAAGGATGCTGCTTCAGAGTTGATAAATCTGGCCTGAAAGCTGGCTCTTCCAGCCCTTGGCTCTCTGATGACCACCTTCCAATTTTACCTTTAGTTTGCTCATCTGGAAGAGGAGTTTTATAATACATATCTTACTTTATGGTGATTAAATCACATGATATTTGGAAACAAAAACCTCCAGCCAAATACGTGTTAGATAGTTAAGTGTTCAGTAAACATTTGCAATTAACATTAAAACATGACGACAGTAGTGTGTGGTGGTACACACACTTAATCCCAGCACTTGGCAGGTAGAGGCAGGTGGATATCTGTGAGTTCAAGACAAGCAAGGTCTATATAAAGTCCAGGACAGCCAAGGCTACATGAAGACCCTTTCTCAAAAAAAAAAACCAAATAAAGAACTAGTTGGTGTCTCACACCTGTAATCATTTTACCGGAGAGCTGGAGACCCGAGGATCATACATTGAAGGTCATCCTTAGTTACACATTAATTTGGAAGCCAGCCTGAGCTATATAAGACCTTATTTAAAAAGAAAAAGTTAAGCTATTTTTTTAAGTGAAGAAAAGGGCCCATGAATGATCTAATGTAAAGCTAGAGTTGAGCCAGGATAGCGCAGAGCTCAGTGGCACTGTACTTGCTTAGTATGTATAAGGCTCTGCATTTGATCCCCAGCATCTGCTCCCCCAAGAAAGCCAGGCTTGAGGACCATTAAAAGAAGGTTCACTAGAAATATATTAGTACATAAATCAATAAATGACCTCTGAACAAGAAAAAACAACGACCAATTAATAGTGGATATCATAGACAGTGTGTGCTAAGGATAGAAAATAGGCTCTTATTTTCTACTGTTTTATATATTTCTGCAATGTTTAGATTTAACAATGAACAAATATTATATTTGCTATAACAAACAGATAACTTTTAATAAAGAAGCAAACTTCAAAATTCCTTTGGAAGGATACACAAAAACTAATAAAATTAGTTGCCTCGGGAAAAGGGAATGGAAAGGGTATTTTCCAATTCTTTGGATTTTGAGAGCATGTGCAAGTATTGCTTATTAAAATTTTATTTAAAATAAGAACACTTGCCTCTAGCAGTTTTCCCCTGAGCTCACTGCCACAGAAAATACAATCGCAGCCTTTGAAACTGGCCCCAAGAGCATCTTTGCCATGCATTCGTTTCTGCCACATGCCCTGCCTCCCACTCGAGGGCACCACGGAGAAATAAGCTATCTTCAAAAGGTGGCTCACATCTCACAAATGTGAGTGGTGTCACTGCCCTCCACCTTCATCTGCGCCATCACACTTGCTAGGAAGCAAAATGAAGTGTTTCCCTGGGCCGAGGCTGCTGTGGGGTGTAGGGAGGAATGCATTACCTGTAGGAGGAGCTCCACACTGTCCACCTGGAGCTCTCGAAGGCCCGCTATCTGCACCACATGCTTGCTATCTTCTCTTGCAAAGAGCCTGGGGATGAAAAACTGTGGTTGGTATGACACTGGATTGTCTTCTTTCCCCGCACATTCTCCGAGTCTCCCATTACACAGTGGTTTTGCCATTTGGATGGGATGGCTATGCTTCCCCTCCCCAGCCCTACCTCCTAATGTCAGCTTCAGACTACCGTGGTGGTCCTTCCTTGTTGTAAACAAATCAGTATCTTTGATTAAAATCAAAAGAATGAGCACAAAACCCATACATATTCTAAACCATGGATGGCATAGTTCTGGCTAGTAACCAGGGCAATGGTGGATATAGGATCTTTGCTGTCTAATCGAAGTACAGCTCTGGTCTCTGCTTGTTAGCTGCTCTCTTCTCTCTTGAGGAGAAAACACATGGTCCTGGCAGCAGCAGCAGCCATTCTGTATCTACGAAGAACTAGCTTCAGGATGAAGGTAACAGAGGTAGAGCAGAGAGATGCAAAGTAACCACGTCATTATCCCTGAGCAATGGAGCAGAATATCCCTGAAGCCTTCCTAGCCTTCCAAGTTGTCTGAGCCAATGGTCTCCCTAAATACAGTAGGGGTGGGGTTTTGTTTTTTTAATTTCTAACAGAAGGAGTCCTGATAACATATTTTTATTTTGTTTGAGACAGGGTCTTACTATGTAATTCAAGCTGGCCTTCAAACTGTGAAAAAAAACAAATATATATAGGGTGGTAATTTAGATAATTCATTAAAGAATTACATTCTGAAACAGCCAGATATCCTGTCTCTTCATAAGCGCGTGCGCGCGCACACACACACACACACACACACACAAACACACACACACACACACACAGGACTACATGTACAACAGTGACTTTTTTACTTAAAAGTAATAGGCATTATGACCACAGAGAGCTTTTGGGGGATTAGGAGATGAGGCAAAGTCTCACTGTGTAGTTCAGGATGGCTTTGAAACTGTGATCCTCTTATCTCGGCCTGATGAGTGCTGGCATTACAGGTCTATGCTACCATGCCTGGATAAAGTTTTTCTCTTTTTCTTTCTCTCTTTCTTTTTTTTATACTGAGGTTTGAATTTAGGACCTTACACATAGTAGGTTCTACCACACAGCTACACCCTCAACTTGGAAAGGGCTTTGAAGGAGGGTGCCTGGGGTTGAAAGAAAAGCCACAGTTGAGCTAAATGGAGGCTTAAACACCATTACAAAGATGGTGAATGAGAAAAGTAACTCCTGCCCCAAGTATTCACGGGCAGCACTGCCTTCCTGACAGTTATGTTTCAGAGATGAAGCCTGAACACTTTGCAGTTTCTCTCAACTGGGACACGGGCACACCTATTTGTTGGGATGGTCAACAGTGCAAGGACCTGTCTAAGCACACCTGCTGGCTTCTTCAGTTATGCTACTCAATACCAGAGCCCTCCCTGCTGGAGCCTTTCCCATGCTGGTCTCCCTACTGACTAGGAACTGCCCCACTCCCTATTCCACGGCTTGCCTGCAGCACATGAACTTGAACGTCACACCTGACATCTCACGGAGGCCTGCATGCCTTTGCTGTGGTGCTGGTAAGTTCCCCTAGCCTTCCACCCCCTTGACTCCCACTCTCTCCTCCCCCACGTGTCAGGGTCAGTTGATTCTGTCATGACGATCCTCCTTTCCCTTCGGACCTCCCTCTCACCTTTCCACGCTCCAGCTCGTAGATCCCTTCAACTTTGCTGCCTGGTGCCAGGTTAAGTCACATGTTCTCATCTAAACAAAACTATTCTAGAAACATACACAACAGGCATACCGATACACTTCTAGATTACTTTTATGTTATCAGAGCAAAAAGCTAAAGGTGGGACAGTGGGACAGCTCCTGCCACCAAGCCTGACAATCTGAGTTCCAGCCATTAAACCAGTGGTTCTCAACCTGTGGGAGGAGGGTTAAATCATCCTTTCACAGGGGTCACCTAAAACCATCAGAAAACATAAATGTTTACATTGCAATTCATAACAATAGCAACATTACAGTTATGAAGTAGCAACAAAAATAATTTTATGGTTGGGGGTCCCCACAACATGAGGAACTGTATTAAAGGGTCACAGCATTGGGAAGGTTGGGAACCACTTAGACCTTAGACCACACAGTAGAGAGAGAAATGACTCCTGAAGTTATTCTTGACCTCCACATCCCCATCATGGCATGCACATCTACGTATATACTATACACATATGCCCACAAAACAAAGAAATTACAATGTCATCTAAGAGCACTGGCTGGCCGGGCGGTGGTGGCTCATGCCTTTAATCCCAGCACTTGGGAGGCAGAGGCAGGCGGATCTCTGTGAGTTCGAGGCCAGCCTGGGCTACAGAGCAAGATCCAGGAAAGGCGCAAAGCTACACAGAGAAACCCTGTCTCGAAAAACCAAAAAAAAAAAAAAAAAAGATCACTGGCTGCCCTTCCAGAGGGCTCAGGCTCATTTCCAGCACTCACTCGGTAGCTAGCTGTCTGTAACTGCAGTTGCAGGGATTCTGATGCCCTCTTCTGTCCTCCATAGGCACCAAACATGCATGTAGTACAAAGACATACAGACATGCTAAACACCCACACACATAAAATAAAAATAAATCTAAAAAAAGTTGAATGTGAAGAAAAGACATTTTTTTGCCAATTTCATAAAAACTATCATTAAGTTTACACTAACATTATTTAAAGGGAAAATATTTAAATTAAATACATGTTGATTTCCTGACTTTCTGAAATTATAATCTTTTTCATAGTAAAAAAGGGGAGGAGTCTTGGTAGATATTAAGCTATTGTTATTAAAAACCAATAACGGGAACTGAAGCTGTAGCCCTGTGGCAGAATGCCTGCAAACGTGTGTAAGGTGCCAGGTTCAATCTCCAGCGCTGAGAAGGTATTAATGGACGGCTAATTTACATTTTTCTCTAGCTGAGTTAACAGTTTCAAAAATATGTATTCAAGCTGGGCATAGTGGCAAAAGTTTTTAATTTTATTACTCAGGAAGCTGAGTCAGGATGATCACAAGTTCAAGGCTGCCCACGCCAAACAGCAAGTTTTATGCTAGACAGGACTACACAGTCAGTCTCCGAACAGAAAAAGGAAAGAAGGGGAAGACAGAACATCCCATGCAAGAGACTGCCATTTCACAAAAATGATTCTCATTAAAGTCATGTGATCAGAGTGACTCTGTGGAGCTCTGGCTCAAAGAGTGATGTACAGACACAGATCAACAGCGTCTCACTCCTATCTAGTACCGTTTTCTTCTATTTAGGAGATCATAAAGTTGTCCACAGTAGATTTCATAGAAGCTGATCCACACAAAGAGGTTCCTTCTTGACTGGGATACTTTCAGCTGCCTGAAGATATCTTTGGCGGCCAGAGCATACAGTCCTGGGTTTTGGTGAGTTCCTATCATGGTATAGGTTTTCCCAGCCCCTGTTTGTCCATATGCAAAGCAGGTGGCATTGCCTCTGGGGGGAGAATAATTAGAATTACTTACAAATATTTAAAGAAGTGATAATTTACATAGAGACGTTTAATGACAAGTCAGGAAGAAATAGAATCCTTGAAGAATTTAGCATGAAATTCTTTAAGAAGGCTTATATTATGAAAACAAAAGTAAAGACATCCTTAAAACAAGATGTGTTTTCTTAAAGGAAATATTCTACAGAACTGATAATATATATATGTGTGTGTGTATATATATACATATATAGCAACTATTGAATATAAGGAGATAAGAACTTTGAACACCACTTGAGCTACAGATACAGCTAAGTTGGTAGAGTGCTTGCCTTGCACGTAGGAGGCCATGAGTTTGGTTCCCAGCATCAATACACACACACACACACACACACACACACACACACACACACACACACGGCAACAAACACCAAGTTTCTATTCTTCATAAGCTGCTTAGATGTTTCCTTTTGCATTCTGTGTTTTGTGTTTGTTGTTTGGGGACAGCTATCACTGTAATCCAGGCTGGCCTAGAGCTCTTAGAGCTCACGTGTAGACCAGGCTGACCTTGAACTTGTGTCCATTTTCCCACCTTATCTTCCCAAGTGCTTAGAGATTCCAAAATTCAAGCTAATTACAACCACTTCCATGTTTTATTGTGAAGATACTGACAAAATCAAACTATTGAGAGCTTTTACTCCCCTAGGAAACAGAGAAACACTGTCTCCAGTGTAAAAGGAAATGTTTGGTAAATCTAGGTTACAACATAAATTCATATTTCATTGAAAAGAACTAGAAAAGCATCCATGCATTAGTAAAGGAACACAGCTTATGGAGAACAAAAAACTAAAAGTAAGAGAAGGAATCAATCTATCTCACCCATTGAAAATATGCTGAATGAGTGGGTGAGCAGTCTTCAGGTAGACATCTCGATTGGTGCACGCCTCACCAAAGACTTCATCAAAATAAAAAACATGCTGAAAAATAAACTTGATTTTTATAGAAATACATGTGTATTTTCACCACCACTAGTCTATTAACACATAGGAAAAGTC
This sequence comes from Peromyscus aztecus, assembly GCA_902168405.1. Taxonomy (NCBI): domain Eukaryota; kingdom Metazoa; phylum Chordata; class Mammalia; order Rodentia; family Cricetidae; genus Peromyscus; species Peromyscus aztecus. The sequence goes on from CABHPQ010174729.1 coordinate 30,973, forward strand.
AAACACATTTCTAAGCAATAGTAACTGACTGACAAACTCAGAAAAATGAATAACCAGTAACTGTTAAATGACAGTCTTTGCTTTCCACCCCTCCTTACATGTTCTCACAGTGCAATAGCTACAGTGGACAACTTTTGTCTCTCTTAAGGGAAGTGAAGTGATGAAGGTAAGAGTGAGCCAATCCTCTGGGCTCTGGGAGAGGAAATGAGTTCTATAAGGAGTAGCCTACAGACTAGGCAAGGTCAATATATATGAAGATTTGTGTGAAGTCTAGGGATCAATTTTCATTCTGTAGGTTCCATAGCTTAACTTGTAGTTCCCCAAACATTCACTGTTAGCTGGTGGAAGTATACTGTAACAGGAGTGAGCAGCAGCCCAAAGATAAAGACATCACTCTAGCCCACTCCTGAAGGTGCTGATCTACACAAATACACACATGACCTCTGAGAGCAGAACTATTAAGAGAAAGTGTGGGTGAGATAAATGAACAGGCATCCTCATACTTGCACTTGCCCCATCTTCAGTGTCTCCCGATACTCTGAGTTGGAGTTCTTAAGTATTTAGCTATAGGTAAGTCACAATTTTTGTTTTAATGGATCTGACTGATTATTGTTATTACTATTTGAGACAGGGTCTTATGTGTCCCAAGCTGACTTGAATTTCTGACTCTGCTGCTTCTGTCTTCGAAGTGCTAGAATTACATGAATGTACCACCCTGCCTAGTTTACGTGGTGCCGTGGATTAAATCCAGGGTTTCATACATGCCGAGCAAGCACTCTACCAATATATCTGTATTCCAAGCCCTATTTTTATTTTAATAATAACTTTTTGAGCAGTTTTAGAAAAACTGAACAGAAAGCAGAGTTTCTTTTTCTTTCTTTTTTTTTTTTTTTTTGGTTTTTCGAGATAGGGTTTCTCTGTGTAGCTTTGCGTCTTTCCTGGAACTCGCTTTGGAGACCAGGCTGGCCTGGAACTCACAGAGATCCGCCTGCCTCTGCCTCCCGAGTGCTGGGATTAAAGGCGTGCGAAAGCAGAGTTTCTGTATATGCCTTTCTTCAAGTTCCTTCTATTAAATTCTTGCCCAGTGGAAGAGGGAGGGAATAACTCAATGAAAAAACATTTCTTCTCCTTGGGAAAGCTATTATGAAAAAGGCTACTGAGATTGGATGGGGTGGTGTGAGAGGTGGAGATGGAAGGAGGAAGGAAGATAATGTCAGAGAAGCATAATTAAAAGGTCAAAGAAAGACAGCACAAGGAGTTCGCTGTTTAGTTATGGTTAGCAACAGTGAGCATCCAGTATGACTAAACTCAGGAAGGACTCCGCTAAGCGGAAGAGTGATAAAATACTAGAATAGTGACTTAGGCTACATGGTACGGGGCTTGGGACATCAGCCATAAAGGAATTAGCAGAAACGAGGATAAAGTAAAGAATTTGCAAAAGAGAAGGATAATCTGAGCTACTTCACTGGAAGATTAATCTGAGTTCATAATGTGACTAGATTGTGACTAGACTCTAGTCATTCATTGGTGAAGTAAGAAGAGTCAAAACAGGTGACAATAATGGGGAAACGGAAAAAACTGGCAAATGACTGGATGTGACAGGAAGGGCTACAAATAAAAAATTGAAGTGACCTAGAAAAAGAGATAGGAGACTTCATTACACTGGGTCTGGAAAGCGATAGCTGAATGGCTATAATTTTTGAACAATTTAGAGGCTTACCATGATGGTACCTAACTATTCCTGAGTAAGAAATCTTAGTAATTTCACGCTGACTATAGCAGAATGATAGTTAATACACAATGAGTGAGATTAAGGTCCTATCTTCTGCCACATTTTAACCTGCTCTAATTATTTACTAAAGAGAACTGTACAGATAGATCCAGAAAACTGGACTTTGGCAAATTTAATGTGGCTTACTCTACCCCAGGTTCAATTATCTTTTATGTACCATTACATTACATTAGAATGGAAGTTAGATCATAAGAAAATGAGATCACAGGGCCAAGTTTACCATTTACAAAGTTACCAAACATTAGAAAGTGAAAGGAGAATCTGCAGAATGATAAATAAATCTGGGCTGGGGATGTAGTTCAGTCGGTAGTGCTTGCCTAACATGCACGAAACCCTAGGGTCAGTTCCTAGTACAGAGTAAAAGCAGGGGCGGTAGCACATGCCTATAATCCCAGCACTTAGGAGGTAGAACCAAGAGGATCAGGAGTTCAAGGTCACCTCAGGTACACAACCAGTTCAGGACCGCCATAAGCTGTGTGTCTGTGTGTGTAGTGGGGGTGTGTGGGAGTTGTACACATGTAAGTGTGCATACAGAGGCCAGAGGAGGACTTCAGGTGTCTACACCTATCACTCTTTATCTTATTGCCTCGTGACAGTTTCACACTGAACTAAAAGCTGCATTTCTAGGCTGGATGGCCAATGAGCTACTGGCATCTGCTTGTCACGCACGGCCAGTGATGAGGTTATGAATACAGAGTCATGCCCGGCCTTTTACTCAGGTCCTCATGCTTGCCCAGCAAGCACAATTACTCAGAGTCATCTCCTTGGCTCTGGCAGTAATTGCATTCACATTTTTGTTTGTTAATTTTTAATCAGTACAGAAAACAATAATTTCATTATGTCATTTTTCAACAATTGTTTTCTTAAATGAAAGGTTATATTTTAATTTAAATATACAAAGGATTTGAATGAATTAAATTCAGAGAGGAACGAACTCTTGAGGCATGAGTAGAAACCTGCATCTGTTTTCTATGTGAAAACAGTTTGCTACACAGTGAGGGGCAGACAACGCACTGTATTAAAATGTTGCTGGGGTAAAGAGAAGTCAGAACCCCGTGAGATGTCGACCGTATCACTTCCATTCAAAACAGACATTGTAGTATGCACAAAGGGCTGCTCAACAATTAGCACAATCTAATTCTAGAACAAATCTGCCCTCTCCAAAAGAAACTCCCACACGTCCTCAGTGAATCCTAGCTGGTTTTCAGCATCATTTTTTTATATCCTCCTCCCTCTCTTCCTTCTCCCATCTCCCTGTATCCACCTTTAATAGGAGGCACCTTTCTGTTTTCATGCCTTCTCCCCTTTCCTTAAAAACCTCTTCTCCCCATCCCATGGCCCCTCTCTTAGTTTGATCTACATTCATACCCCCAGGTACACACATATAAAAATTAAAAGCTAAGATGTCTCTAAGAGAGAAGATGGAGCACTCACTTCAGCAGTACATATACTAAAATTAGAAGAGAATATGTGCTACTTGTCTTTCTGAGTCTGGGTTACCACACTAATATATTTTCCAGAGCCATTCATTCCACTGCTTTTACAGTTAAATATGAGACCAAAGAAAGTGATCAAAATATACATATCCAACATCTAAGCCAGGAGGTGGTGTCGCACGCCACTGATCCCAGCACTGGAGAGGCAGAGGCAGGTTCTGTGAGTTCAAGGCCAGCCTGGTCTATAGAGTGAGTTCTAGGACAGCCAGGGCTATACAGAAACCCTGTTTCAAAAAAGAAAAGCATAAATTATTGATAATATTTTAAATGTGGAAAACAACAGGAAGAAAATCAAACTGCCTGTGAATCTTTGTACTCAGAGATAGCTCTTGTTAACTTTTTGAGCTATACAGTACAATGTTTTTCATTTAAATAATTGGAATGAAGCCAGGAATAGTGCACACATACATAATTCCAGCACTGGAGACACCGAGGCAGGAGGATCACAAGTTAATACCGGCTACATAATGAGGCTCTGTCTTCAATCAACCAACCAGGGCCAGGTGTTTTTTTAATCCTAGCACTTGGAAGGGACAGGTAAGCAAGGTCTCTGTGAGTGTGAGACCAATTTGTGCTACACAGTGAGCTTTAGTCCAGTCAGGGCTACATGGTAAGAAAGATCCTGTTTCATCCACTACTCACCTCTCCCTAATGCCCGTCTGGAGAAGAACGTGTATTCCTTTTTGTCTCATGAAATTAAAGACAAGAGCCCTGTCAGCATGGTGGCGCACACCTTTAATCCTAGCACTTGGGAGGGAGATGCTAGCACATCTTGTGAGTTCCAGGTCAGCCTGATCTACAGAGGGAGTTCCAAGCCAGCCAGGGCTACAGAGTGAGACTCTGTCTTAAACACCAAAACCAAAATGAAACAAAAAGCACAGGCCTTTTGCTGATATGGTAAATCCTAGAGTCCCTGTACAGATTTATTTTTACTGATGTGTGTGGGTGCTCATGAAAGCCAGAAGAAGGGGGGTGTCAGATCCCCTGGAACTGGATTTATAGACTGCTGTGAATTGCCTGACACAGGTGCTGCGACTGAACTCAAATCCTCTGGGAGAGCAGTGAGTGCTCTGACCCGCCTAATCAACTCTCTAGAGCCCTGTAAAAATCTAAATGGAGGGTCAGGCAGTGCTGGCGCACGCCTTTAATCCCAGCACTCGGGAGGCAGAGGCAGGAGGATCTCAGTGAGTTCGAGGCTAGCCTGGTCTACAAATCGAGTTCCAGGACAGCCAGGACTGTTACACAGAGAAACTGTCTCAAAAACCAAACCAAACCAAACCAAACCAAACCAAAACAACAACAACAACAAAGAAAACCAACAACCAATCTAAAAGGACTAGCTAAGCACTGTAGTACATGCCTGTAATCTCAGAACCTGAGCTGCCAAGACAAGAAGATCACAAGTATATATAGCCTTTCCTTTTCAAGAAGGAAATTCCAAGCCAGCACACTAGATAGTGATATAGTCCCTCAATAAATATATAAATAAATCCTTTTTTAAAATTGGAAAGTAGGGTAGTGCTTGGGATGCAGCTCAGTGGTAAAATATTTTCCTAGCATAGGTGAGGTCCTAAATTGAATTTCCAGTATTTGGCGGGGTTGGGGTGTAAAAAGAAAATAGAACAAAAAGAAATAATTTGGAAAGGAAAATACTTTTGTCTTCACTTATTGTGCTTGTATAAATTTTTTAATGGGTAAGTGGCAGACATACTGATTTAAAAAGATAGGATATTTAACTACATATACATATTTTATGTTTACTCCCTGAATAGGTTTCAAAATAAAACTTAAAGAATCTAGGATCCCTTTCATTTAGAAGCAAGTTCGATACAGACTTCTTTTTAAGGAAGGAAAAAAAGAGAGGATGTAAGTCCTTCCAATATTTTTATATCATAGCATTGGCAGGTAAGGACTTTGACCTATGAGATCAAAGGTCCAAAGTTCAACAGCAGAGAAAATACCATGGAATCTATGGGTATTCAATAAATATTGATCGATGGCAATGACAAAGAAGTAAGGTTATTGTGTTTGGGGATAATGGAAAAATACAAAAGATAATATGATGCCTCCTGAAGGGAATTACTGTGACTGAAGCATCATTAAGGAAGCCTTGGGCAGATGGTGATTGGACAGAGCTATTACTCTGGCTATAGTAGCCCTGGAACTAACTAGCCTTACAACTAATTGGTCATTTAGACTATCTTCAAAGTAAGTATCTCCCACTGAAACCTAATAGACTGTGCATTGATCAACAATCGATGAAGCTGTTAAAATGATTGGGTTGGCTGTATAGTGGCCTAGTAATTTATTGCCCATAGAAAGACTATTGGATTACTCTAAATGTCACTGTGAAACTCAATTTTTGGAAGAACAATGCAAATCTGAAAGAAGGGGTATTTTCAACAATTTAACTTCAGTGCTAAAGAATTTACTGCAATAGAATAATATCCCAGCTGACTAAGGTGAATTGCTAGCACATCCCATTAATCACCACATTTTTTCTCGTTACCAGTCACTGGGTTTTGCAAGAGAACAAGAGAACCAACATTCAATATGAATGTTTATGGAGGCAGACTCTTTTAAGAAGGCAATTCATAGTAACAGAAACTCCAAGTTCCAAAATCCTTGTGTGTATGCATAGGTGTACACATCTATGCGTGCACATGGAAAGGCCAGAGATTGATACTGGGAGTCTGTCACTCTGAATCCAATTTTTTGAACAGGATATTTCACTAAACCTGAGGTTCATCAATTAACTAGACCAGCCAGAAAGCCGATCTCTTGTTTCCATCTCCCAGAGCCGGGGTTACAGCTATCTGCCACAATGCCCAACTTCTTATGTGGGTGCTCGGGGTCTGAACTCAGCTCCTTACACTTGTGCAGCCAGTACTGACCACTGAGCCATTTCCTTAGCCCCTAAGATTCCAAAATCTTAACATACTATAGATTGTATAACTTTCTCTCATTTGTGGCATTCCTTGCTTCTCTGAGAATTGGTGCAAGGGTACCTGCTAGCTTGGAGTAAGTTCTTTTCAACACCAAACTTTTTTTAATAGACACTTTGAAATTTTTTACATGTCTGAACAGTACTTTATTAAACTCTTACATGTTAAATGTGAAAACATATCCCTAACAACGTTATTATCCATAATTAAATACAAGACTCATACTCAAGGGCTGGACATAATGGTACTTGCTGTAACAGCATTCAGGATGCTCAATCAGAAAAATCATGAGTCCAGGGCTAGATGGAGCTATACAGCAAGTTTCAGGCCAGCCTGGACTACAGAGTCAACCCTGTCCTCAACAAAACTCTCACTCAGCAGAGGGCTAAGTTGACACTGCACGCTGAGCATGGAAAGCACATGCCTGTAACCCCAGTACACAGGAGACAGAGGCAGGAGGATAATCGCAAGTTCAAGTCTTGGCTGGTGTACCTAGCAAATTCAAGGCTAACCAGGGCTGCAGAGTGAGATTTCGTTTAAAAACAAACAAGAGCTCAGCTGACACACGCCTTTATGCCCAGCACTGGGGAGGAAGAGGCAGGCAGCTCTTTGTAAGTTAAGGCCATCCTGGGCTACACAGCAAGTTCCAGGACAGCCAGGACTACATAGTGAGATCCTGACTAAAAAAAAGAACAAAAGAAAAAAGAAAAAGAAAAGAAAGAAACCCAAAAAACAGCTGGGCAGTGGTGGCACACACTTTTATCCCAGTACTCAGGAGGTAGAGGAAGGTGGATCTCTGTGAGTTCAAGGCCAGCCTGATCTACAGAGTGAGTTCCAAGACAGCCTGGCTGTTACACAGAAAAAACCCTGTCTCGAAAACAAAATAAAACAAAACAAAAAGAAATCAAAAAGTTCACATTGCAGGGGAAAAAGGAAGCCAAGCTTGTGACCATCACTCTCAGCAACTGGTCATCAACAATTACTTATTTAAACTCTTTTTATTCTCTCATCTCTACTCTTGATTTTACTAAATATGTATAATTAAACTCACATAAATGGGCTGGAGAGATGGCTCAGTGGTTAAGAGCACTGGCTGCTCCTCCAGAGGTCCTGGGTTCAATTCCCAACACCCACATGGCAGCTCACAACTGTCTGTAACCTCAGTTTCAGAGGACCCAACACCCTCACAAGGACATATATGTAGGCAAAACACCAATGCTCATTAAAAATATAAAGAAAGAAAGAAAAAAATTAACATAAACATGCTAAGTGAATATATGGTAGAGCTTCATTGCATTATGCAGGAATTATGGTTTTCCAACTACATATAGCATAATTGCACTACATTTTTAAAGACTGCAGGCCTAAAGTATCAATAATTCAGAATAGAAATCAAGAACTAGGCACAGTGGCCCATGCCACTAATCCCAGCATTTGGGAAGTAGAGGCTGCCGGATCTCTTTGAGTTCTAGCTGAGGTGAGATCCTGTCTCCAAATAAACAAACACTGAAAAATCAATACCTGAACCAGAAACTGAATTTAGAACAATCATTTAAACATAAAGCAGAAAACTGATATACTTGATATTAGGTTGAAACCCAGTAAGTAAAAGCTCTTACCTGAAGAATGTATTGTGTGAGGTCAACTGCTTCTTTTTTTTCATGTACAAGCAGAGTTTCTTTGTCTTCTACAGTAATAATATTAACTTCTCCACGACGTACTTCCCTCACACCTAACGGCCGTTTTCGAACACACACTCTGATTTTCTCCATTTCAGTCCAAGGATTCTCTGAGGTGATCTGTCTGATATATGTTTACAAATCAACTTTAATTTTTAACAGAAGGATTCAATTACTTAAATAGTCAAAGTATCAGCACATTTTGAGTATATTTAATATAATTATTTTGGGGTTTTTGTTTGGTTGGTTAGGTTGTTGGTTTTGTTTTTAAGACAGGGTTTCACTTTGTAGCTCAAGCTGGTCTAGAACTTGCTGTGTAGCTCAGGCTGGCCCTAACTTTCTCCCCTAGCTTCCCAAGTGCTGGGACTACAGGTGTGTACCATCAAACCCAAGTTTTGAGACAGGGTCTTGCTATGGTAGTGCAGGCTAGCTTGGAGCTCCTGTTTCTCTTGCCCTCACCTCCTGTGTGCTGGGATTATAGGCCTATACCACCATGCCAAGCTCACTTAAACAATCCCATATTAAAATGTCAGCAAAGAGAAAGTTTTTACTGGCAAACCTCTGGTTTTCATCTCTGACCAACACCATCTCACTCTTTGTCCTACCCCCCCTAAAAAAAAAAAAAAAAAAAAAAAAGGAAAAAGAAAAGAAAGAAACAGGCTAGTAACCAAACTCTCAGCTAGCTCTAAGACTTGTATGTTTGGCTTCTAAGCGTGGTCTCCTAGTGCTCTTTGTGCCCCCAAACTCCAGTTGGTCATTCATCAAAATCTATCCATATGCTGCTACTAAGACTCCAAGGCCTTCCCAAGACCCAAATCTTGCACACTTAACATTTTTCTTGTCCATTAATCTAAATTTTTTTGGGTGTGTGTGTGTGTGTGTGTGAACAGATTCTCTTGGAAAGCAGGCTGAGATCCTAGGCATATGGTGTGTGTGTGTGTGTGTGTGTGAGTGTGTGTGTGTGTGTGTGTGTGTGTGTGTGTGTGTGTGTGTGACACAACAGCTCTTAGAAAGCAGCTGGGATCCCAGGCATATGCCACCAGACTTTATCTGATGTTTGATGCTGGGGAGCAAATCCCAGGTTTTGTGCACTCTAAGGAAGCACTCTACCAACTGAAAGACATCCCCAGACCATCTATCCTTTTTTTTTCTTTTTCTTTTTCTATCCTACTGGTTTACTAAGTGTTTCAAAATAGGTGGTGGGTTTCAATGCACGTTTACTCCTATTCCTCTTAGATATACTCAGACTATCCTTGTTCCTGTTCCTTTTTCTTTCTTCCTTTGTGTGTGTGTGTGTGTGTGTGTGTGTGTGTGTCCGTGTACGCCTTGTTTTCTGAGACAGAATTTTTCACTAGGGCAAGCATCAGGGATGCACCTGTCTCTACGCCTCAGTGCTGGGATTACAAGCATGAATCACCACACTGGCTTTAACATGTGTGCTGGAGATAGAGCTTGTCCTTACGTTTGCATGGCACACATCTTATCAACTGAGCTCTCTTCCCAGACCCCTGACCTCTTTTTTTGCCCCACTCTAATATGAACTCATTAATTAGAATATAACCGTGTATTTCTTCTCAGAACATTTTTATGACTCGTCCTGTCCACTACTACCTCAATCTCCTATTCAATACATTCTTTCAGCTGGTTTCAATACCCAGCATCTGAAGGACTACTCCTTGAGTCAGGGATACAAAACTAATGAGGTTTATTTGCTGAGCCTCATGTGGTATACATATCTAAGAACTACCCACTTACACAGAAACTTCTCTAAAACTAGGTTGTAAGGAAATAAGATCCATTTTCCCTCTTATTTTATTTTCATAAAAATCTTATTTTCATAAGGTTTTTGAAAACAGGTTTTTTTTTTTTAAACCAGGATTAATAGTTTTGGTCTATGTAAAGGAATGCATTAGCAAGACAAATTGTTCCCTTCTTTACACTTTAAAATTTATTTGATAGCCCCTTACAAAAACTTGGAAAATAGATTTTACAAAAAATCTAATACAAAATTATATAGTGATATAACTGCTTCATATAAATTCTAATTTTCTGAGCCTTCCAACTGGCTGGAAAATTATTTTTTTTGCCAGGATCTAAATTAATTTTTACAACAAACAAACAAAATTTCTAATAAATCATAGTGCATGATTTTAAGACATCTTAAAGCATGTTTTATTATTTTAATTAACATATGAGACTAATACACATTTGAGGCCTGACATTTGATGATGAGCATATGAGGATTTTTATTTTCTCTTCTTTTGCAAATGTGCTTAATTTTTCACAAGAAAAAGGGAACTATTTTAACCTATTATTTTGGAATCTACTTTTTGGTTTCATATTATCTGTTCCTTTATAAAATCTACTTTTTTGTTTTATGTTTTACTCTAATGCACTATTTTTACAGGGTTTTGGGTCAAAATCTCCAGATGTTTAGCATTAATAACCTAATCATAGGAATCTAATCAAAGAGGACAGAAAATGCTTAGTCTTTTTTATTTTTGTTAGGCTTGGAGACAAGTTCTTGCAATGTGGCCTGAGCACCTACAGTGCTAGGATTGCACATTACCACTAGACCCAGCCAGTCATTTTTTAGAGCTGTGAGGGGATTCCAGGATGAGTCACGTGGACAAAAAGCTTGTGGTTTGTGGTTTTTAAGTTCAAAAGGCAAAAAGGAAAGTGTGCTCTTTTCCTAGTGGGTACCTCTTGGCTCATTTGTTTGGGAGATAGGGTCTTTCTATGTGGCCGAGGCTAGCTGGAGCTCCTCAGCCTCTTGTCTGTCTTGTGAGTGCCGGCTTCCTGGGGTGCCCCACCATGCCTGGCACAAATGGTTATGCTTGTCTGTCATCTCTTACCTAACATCTAAGAGCCTCCAGATAACTTAATTATCTTCACACCTAGAGTCAGACATCACAGCTATTACTTAATATTGGTAAGGTAAATATAATGGCAATATTTACACTGAAATATACATTCTAAGTCATGATGTGTTAAGCAGTGGAAAGTAGTATTTTCATAAATAATTCTAATTAATATTTTTGTGTTCAATAAAAGACTAAAATAGTAAACAAAGTTCACTCTTTCACCTTTCCTATTACAATCTACAGTTAAAGAAGAAAAACAGCACTAAATCAATCCTCTGCGCTCTGCTAGAACAAGAATTCAAGTTACGACAGCACTTCCACCTATAAAGCTAAGTCACCTTGGAGTGGGAGAGGTGGCGCAGTGCTTGAGAGCACTGGCTGCTCTATAAGAGGACCCAGGTTCAATTCCCCGCACCCACATGTGCCTCAGGAGTTATTCGCCTGTAACCTCACACCCAGAGTATTTGACATGCTCTTCTGGCCTGCACGGGCACCAGACACACATGTAGTGCAGAATCATGCATGTAAGCAAAACATTCACATACATAAAATTTTAAAAACCTAAATCAACTAGTTTGGGAGAATAAAAAAAGTACTCTGGTACTTTAGCCAACATAAGACCATATGTAAATACTTTATCTTGCCACAGAAGGTGGTGGTGCATGTCTTAATCCTAGCACTCAAAGCAGAGACAGGAAATTTTGATGAGTTAGAGGCCAGCCTGGTCTACAGAGTGAGTTCCAGGACAGCCAGGGCTACACAGAGAAACCCTGTCTCGAAAACAAACAAACAAACCATGTGAACTGTGTGATTTTGTTCCCATTGTAGAAGGCCAGTTAACCACTTTGCTTTCGTGAATATACTAGGTTTATCATGTTACACTACAGTAAGTAACATAATAGGTCTGCTAGAGGACGGACAGCAGACCCTAGTAAGTAGCAGCTGTTTGTCTGATGTACATGAACAATATCAGCTTTTTGCTATCTGGAAAGTTCCAGTTCCTCACTATTCCGTCTCTACCCATTTACTTAAATTATTAATGCAAAACTTGTTCACTATCATTCATATGTTACAGTCATTTACTAGGAATAGAGTACTTGCACTTCTCTAGTCACGAAGGAGAGATTTGTCTTTGCCTCTCCCAAAAATGTAAAAATAAATTATTACCTGACACAAGAATGTGGGATTCCATAGTTATAGCCCGAAACATGAGAGACTCTTTGAATAACAGGAATATCACTATTTCCTAGTTTTGGAGAGAAGTAATTTGATGAAAAGAGCGGGGTGCTGGTTTCTGTTTGCATGTAAACACCAGCAGCAGAGGCATTCAGGGCTCTTATTTTTGTCTGGTCCTGGGACTCGTCAGGAAGCATGGGTCCCAGCACGTTCAGGTAAGTGGCCTTCTGCTCCTCTACAGAGAAGTCTGATAAGTCACACATTTCATTGCTGGCCGTTCTGGCTTTGCTATCAGCAGGAGAATCAAAATGCAGTTGTCTTCGGGGGCCGGATCTGAATTCCTGAGGCTTGGTGTATAGGCTGCTTGTCTGAAGAGGATGCTCTGGGCTACTGAGGGCTTTATCTTCCTCTTGCATAATCTTAATGATTTTGATAAGTTGGAAAAGACGTTTGCGGTCGTTCATGTCATGGACTCCCAATCTGGAGTAGTCCTTCATTGTAACCTTTGCTAATTCATCTATTTTCTGGAGGCCAAGTGCAGTAAAATGAGGATAATACTGTGCAAGTTCAGCTTCACAAAGACATTCATATAACCAGGACGCCATTTTTGTGACTAGATTTATATGAACTCTAAAGAAAAAGAGAAAAAGAAGTCATCTATATAAAGAAAACAGAATATATTCCTTTACAAATTAAAACGTAGACAAATATGCAGGAAAATGTTTATCATCTCAAGTTTCCTAGGTATGTTTCTTCTGAAATGATTAATTAAACAGCAGAGTTTATAAGCAAAGCGGTTTTATATATAGCATATGAACAGTTTTGTTCATCTGTTTAATAATGTTTCCTAAGCATATAATATTTAATTAAATATATGGACACAGACATAACATAAACAACTTACTTATTGCTTGGGAGTTCCTTCTAACTTTGCAGTGTCTGCTTTGAATGCAGGTAACACACTGCTGAAATCTTGTTCTCAACCACTGATTGGAGCAGGACTAATTTTAGATGTTCAACTCAATGTCAAGGCATGTTGCACAACTGTTTCCTTTGATTAATGAGCAAGGCTAAGAAGTCTTTCAGAATAGAAAGCAGAATAAAGTAGCGACCACAAGGATAATGAGCTAACACAGCTCAGAGAAAACTGCATTTTTATCTGCTGTGTATTGGTAAGTTAGATAGAAGTAAAAAACAACCAATTCAGAATCAACTCATTCAGTATTTCACATAATTCTAAAAGGTAGTCACAGATGTCTACCTGAACAGAATATCAATCAAATAATTTTCCTAGGAAAATAATACTACAGTCACAACTTTGAATGACTACACAATAAAACACTTAAAACCAGAAATTTAATTAAACACTAACAGGTGAAGTAGTAATAATACAAAATCTTTGTCTATTATAAGTCAGAATTCTGAGTAGTTCTCTATTATTCCTGTTAATCAAGCTCAAGTTCCTGATTAAAAATAACTTTAAATTGCTTTTAAAATATGTAATCAATATTTTAAATGTGTGTGTATGTCTGTGTGTGTTGAGTGTACATGTGGGCGTGCGTACACATGACTGCAGTGTCAAAAAAGGGTGTTGGATCCCCTGGTGATGGAGTGCTAGAACTGGAAAAGGAGTCCTCCTTTTCAAAGAGTGTAGACCAAGCTGGTCTCGAACTCACAGAGATCCACCTGCCTCTGCCACTTGTGTGCTGGGATTAAAGGCAGCCACCATCCAGTCTGGTTTTTTTGTTTGTTTTTGTATAGCCAGTATATCTGAGGCTGGTCTGGAGTTTACTACAGTACAGGTTGGCCTCAAACTTGTGGTAATCCTCTTGCCTTGGCCTCCCAATCTCAGGATTACAAACAGGAACCACCATGCCTAGCTTTTTAAAAAAAAATTGTAAATTATTATTTATTTTATATTATATGTGTGAGCGTTCTCTCTGTATGTATGTCTGTCTGTGCACCACCTGTGTGCCTAGTGTCCACAAAGGCCAGAAGAGGGCAATGGATCCCTTGGGACTAAAAGTTACAGACTGGAGTTGTGAGCTGCCAGGTGGGTCTTGGAAATGAACCCAAGTCCTTAGCAAGAGTGGCCAGTGCTCTTCACTGTGGGCCATCTCTCCAGTTCCTCATATTTTCTTTTTCAAAATGGTTTGATACTTCAGAGTTTTCAAAACTCAATTAATGATTGAAAAGTTGCTTTCATTTTAATTGATTTTTGTCCTTTCTCAGAGAAACAGTGTATGTGTATGTGTGCGTGAGCGTTAAGGACAACCTAACAAGGACAACCAAGGAGCTCCAAATAACTACATTTGGAGAAAATACTATTTTGGCAAAACAAAAGACCAAAGAGTCCAAGTAACACATCCTAAACTGACACTGATATCGTCTATTAGTGATAGGTTTCCCCTCTGCAAAAGCCCACAAAAGTTTTACAGTCCTTCCCTCAAGAGTGAAGTATATTTCTTCCCCACATTGCATCTAGAACGGCTTTCTAATTTCTTTTGGGCAATAGAATACAGTGAAATAGACTGCCATGCCTAGGTCTAGAGACCCATCATAGCTTTTACTGTTGTGAGAATTCTACTGTCATGTGAAGAAGTTTAGCCAATAGCCCAAGGCTTATACACTACTACTACTTTTATGGCCAAAACCAGATGTGCAAGCGATGCCACTAGGTCAGTGGTTCTCAACCTTCCTAACGCTGCGACCCTTTAACACAGTTCCTCATGTTGTGTAACCCCCAATCATAAAATTATTTTCACTGCTACTTCATAACCTTAATTTTGCTACTGCTATGAATTGTAAGGTAAATATTTGTGTTTTCCAATAGTTTTAGGTGACCCCGTAAAAAGGTGGTTTGACCTTCCCACAGCCACAGGAATGACTCCAGGTAGGATCAAGTAAAGAACTATTAACAAAGCTTGGCCCAAATAACCGACTCACAGAGCTTTAAGCAAATAAAAGGGCAATTGCTTTGAGCCACCAAGTTTGGGGCTAGATTATTATATAACAATGATTACAATTTCACTTCTGAAACTTTACCCTTTTTTGTTATGATTTTATGTGCAAATTTAGGAGCTATTTTAGGTTCACAGAAAAACTGAGTAGAAAATAGACTTGCCAAATAGCCTGTCTCACACATGTACTCTTTTACTTACTAATAAACCTACATTGATAAAGAATCATTACCCAAAGTCTACAGTTTACACTGGAGTTCTTACCTAGGGCTACAGAACTTATGAAATGGATAGATAGTTTATGTATCCTCTATTTAAGTAAAACATAGACCAGTTTGATTGCCCTAGAAATCCTGGGTTCTGTCTACTAACCCTTCCCATCCATCTATCCAATGGTGACTAATGATCTCTTTGTCTGAGAGGTGGGGTTGAGGCAGGGTCTCACTGTGTAGCACTGGCTGTCCTGAAACCCACTATTGTAGATTAGGCTGGCCTTCAACTCATTGAGGCCTACCACTGCCTCCCCAAGTGCTGGGATTACAGGTGTGAACCCCATACCTGCCCAGTGATCTTTTTACTGCTTCCACAGTGGTTTTTCCAGAACGTTACACAGTTGGAAGCATACAGAATGTCAGCTTTTAGACTGGCTTTTTCATTTCATAATTTAAATTTCCTCCAAGTCTTTTTATGGCTTGTTAGCTCATTTCTTTTCACTGCTGAAACCCATTTCCCATGTGAATGTGCCCTGGTTTATTTATTTGCTCACT
Source organism: Peromyscus aztecus (assembly GCA_902168405.1). Taxonomy (NCBI): domain Eukaryota; kingdom Metazoa; phylum Chordata; class Mammalia; order Rodentia; family Cricetidae; genus Peromyscus; species Peromyscus aztecus. The sequence continues at coordinate 46,652 of CABHPQ010174729.1, forward strand.
TAATGAAGGGCATCTTAGAAGTTTACAGATTGGGCAATTATGAAAAAAGCTTCTATAAACACCTATGTAGTTTTTACATGGACATACCAAGGTGCATGATTACTGCATTGTATGATAAGACATGCTTAGTTTTCTAAGAAATGTCAACCTCCCTCCTAAAGTGGCTGAACTATCTTCATTCCTATAAGCAATGACTGAGAATGCAGTTGCTTCTCATCATTGTCATTATGCGCTACACTCATCCTTTCAAGACAGCTCAAGAGCTTTTCCCCAAAATGAGATTTTCATCTCGAGATTTTTTTTTCTATCATTTTACTCCAACACATTATACAGCATCAAAACTAAACCATCAATCCCTTTATTACTGCTTTTTTTTCTTCCCTAGAATACCTGGCTTTGCTAGAAGGAGAGAGAATACACGGTACTCTGTGCTTCAGTAATCATAACAGCAGCTATATTTATTGAGCATTTAATACACACCAGACACTGTCTGGGCATTGTATCTCCACACAATCCTATAAAGGAGGTAAGTGTGTAACAAGTCACAATCACTCAATGTTTCAGAAACTCACTTTTTTCAACTGTGAATTAGGAATGCCATAGAAGCTTGGCATCTGAAATGCCAACAATGAGGCAGGGGGAATCATCACCGCAAGTTCAAAGCCAGCCTGGGCTATGAGACCCTATTTTTGGTTTGTTTGTTTAAAAAGACATTTGGGACTTAGGGAGACAGCTCAGTCAGTAAAGTGTCTCACTTGATTGAAGAACTGAATTTGATCCCCTTCAAAACAAAAACAAAAACAAAAACAAAAGCCAAGTGTGGTAGTATTTGACTGTAATGTCAGTGCTGGGGAGGAAACAGGAGGCTCTCTGGAACTCACTGGCCAGCCAAACTGACTGAATCTCAAAGTTTCAGATTCAATAAAAGATCCTGTGCCAGACAGAGCTCTGTCTCAAAAATGAAAGAAAAGTTGGAGAGCAACTGAGGGAGACACTCACGTTCATGTGTATGTGCGCCTCCCTCCACCCCTCAATACATGTTTGGTAGTGTAGACCTGTAATCCACGCACTTGGGAGGCTGACACAGGACTGCCTTGAGTTTGAGGTCGGTCCCAGCAACAAAGCTATGTAGAAAGTTTGAGGTCAGTTTGGACTACATAATGACACCGTGCCTCAAGACACTGAAGGAGAAAAAAAGGCAATAGAACCCCAAAATTCTTCAGGTTGAATATGGAAATACCTGTAAGGTTTGTGGGGGGGGGGGAGCTCAGTTTATATCATGCTTGACTAACATGCATAAAACCCAAGTTTGCTCCCAGGCATGGCAAAACTCTAGGCACGGTAACATGTACCTATAATTCTAGCACTTGGAAGGTAGAGGCAGGCAGAGAGAAGTTCAAGACATTCTTGGTTACAGAGCAAGTCTGAGGCCTGCCTGAGTGACAGACAGACAAACAAGCCCAGCATAATGGCTGGGACACATTCAGTGTTCCATATTTAATAAATGCTGGCAGTTATTACCATTGCTGTTGTTATTTCTGCCTTTCTCCTATCCTCACCACCTAGCACAGAACCAAGAACAGAACTTACTCCACCTTCGGAGTTTTGGTTTAAGCAAATTCTAAGCAGCTATACTCTCTAGTTGGCTCAGCTTACCCATGGGAACAGACTGTTAGTGCTATGCACAAGTTGTTCAAAAGTGTGTATTTTTGCACACCAATTCCCTTGGTGCCATACCAAACATTTCTCAGTTCAATTCTGAAAACCACAGCCTTCACTGCATTCCTAATTAGTAAATGAGACTAAAATATTAATTTTGAAAGCCTTGAATAACCTATAATATCACGGGAAGAGAAAAATGTAATAATTTTTTAAAATAGCAATAATTTGAACATGCAGATTAAGTAGCCACGGTCATGGGTCTAACACAGCTGCAGCCACCCCACCTTTCTGGGCACTACAGTTGGCTTACGTTCCTTTGTTTTCAAACTCAACATGCTTCTCCATAATCATAGTCCATTTTACAAAGGTTTATCCCCTCCTTTAACTCCTGAAACAAGTATCAGACTTACTCCTGTAACTTCAAACAAAAAACATTTGAACTACCACTGAGGCACAAAAAAACAAAATAAACTCCCAGATTTGGGGGATAGATGCATTGAAAAATTTGCTCAGATGTTAATTTTACTTTACTGATCTATCTCTGTCAAAAAGACAAATGTAAAGGCTGTGGAGGGATATCAGCAGTAGGGTGCATGCTTAGTGTGAGCAAGGCCCTGGGCTCTGGAGGTAACTGTTCAGAAGTTAAGAGTGATTGCTGTTCAGGCAATGAAGTTCAGAGGCCTGGAGTTCAGATCCCAGCCCCACATAACAAACTGGGCAACCTGCAAATGCCTATAATTCCAGTTCTGAGGCATCTGATGTCTTCTGGCCTCTGTTCACCACAGGCACACGCATATACACAAATATGCACACATATCACAATATGTGCACATAGAAGTAAACTATTACATAGCAATAAGTGTTGGTAGCTACTGTCTTTTCTAATGTGATTTGTACATATCACTCACACAGATACACACATACATATAAAAATAAATTTTTATAGCTGGGTGGTGGTGGCACACGCCTTTAATCCCAGCACTCTAGAGGCGGAGACAGGCGGATCTCTGTGAGTTTGAGCCCAGCCTGGTCTATAGAGCTAGTTCCATGACATCCGAGGCTATACAAAGAAACCATGTCTTGAAAAACAAACAATAAATAATACAAATTTTTGTAAGCAAATTTACTACCCAGCAATTCTAACTCTAGAAACATCCCACAGCTACTGTGTACAAATATAAAATGACAGAAGTACAAAGTCATTATATCACTGTTGGTAATAGCAAAGGAACGGAGACTCGTTAAATAAATTACAGTTGTCTTTCAAGTGGAATAATACTATGAAGCAATTAGAAAACTTAACTAAATTCTCCAATATTTACTGAAGAAAAAGAAAGCTTTCCAATATATAGCTAAATGAATAAAGCAAGGTACAGAATAGTTCATAAAGGCATCATTTGTTAAAGAGAAAGTTAATTGATCCAAAATAGCACTATATCTTTGCTTATCGGGCATAAATAGCCTTGGCAGGTTGCATGAGTAATGGCCGTAGTCTCTTGCCGGGAGGGGAATGGGTAGTACTAGTGGGCAATCAAGAGAAGTAGACTATTATTAGATAGCAATAAATGTTGGTAGCTATTGTCTTTCCTATTGTGATTTGTATTCCACTGATGTCTCCATTACCCAATAAGACCTAGAACACTGTTGTGCTTGTGCTTAATTCTGAAACTATTTAAAAAATTTTAGCCGGGCAGTGGTGGCGCACACCTTTAATCAAGTGGCAGAGGCAGTCGGATCTTTGTGAGTTCAAGGCCAGCCTGGGCTACAGAGTGAGTTCCAGGAAAGGCGCAAAGCTACACAGAGAGACCCTGTCTCAAAAAAACCAAAAAGGAAAAAAGAAAATTATGTGTATTACTATTTTGCCTGCATGTATATCTGTGCACCATATGTGTGTTCCTGGTGCCCTCAGAGGTCAAAAAAGGTCATCAGATCCCAGGAACTGGAGTTACAGACAGTTGTGAGCTACCACATGGGTGCTGGAAACTGAATCTGGGTCCTCTCAAGAGCAGCAAATACTCTTTAATCACTGAGGTGTCTCTCCAGCTCCATGATGCCATTACTAATTTTTAAAAAAACACAAAAACAACATATTTCAGAGCTGGATAGATGGCTCAGTGGGTAATGTGCTTGCCGCACAAGCATGGAGACCTGTGTTTGGATCTCCAGCACCCACATAAAGACTAGGTGTGTTGGGCTGGAGAGATGGCTCAGAGGTTAAGAGCACTGCTTGTTCTTCCAAAGGTCGTGTGTTCAATTCCCAGCAACCACATGGTGGCTCACAACCATCTGTAATGAGATCTGGTGCCCTCTTCTGGCCTGCAGGGATAACACTGTTTATAACAGTGTTCGGTATACATAATAAATAAATAAATCTTAAAAAAAAAAAAAAAAAAAAAAAGACTAGGTGTGTTGCCGGGCGGTGGTGGCGCACACCTTTAATCCCAGCACTCGGGAGGCAGAGGCAGGCGGATCTCTGTGAGTTTGAGGCCAGCCTGAACTACCAATGAGTTCCAGGAAAGGCGCAAAGCTACACAGAGAAACCCTGTCTCGAAAAACAAAAAAACAAAAAACAAACAAACAAACAAAAAAAGACTAGGTGTGACACAACATGCCAGTAATGCCTGGGACAAAGACAGAAGGATCCTCAACACTTGCTGGCCAGCAGTGTAAGCAGGCTCAAGTCTGTTTCAAAAAATAAGGTGGAGAGTTGACAACATGGTTCATTGGGTAACAGAGCTTGCTGCACAGCCTAACAACTTGAGTTTGATCTCCAGGACTCACCTGGTGAGAGGAGAGAATCAATCCCAGTAAGTTGTCCTCTGATTTCCATGCATACACTGTGCAACACCCATCTACATGCAAAATAAATTAAAATGTAATAAAAATATATACTAAAATGTAAAGGCAGAGAACATTCTTATTTTAAGATGTTAAATAAGGTGGATCTTCATTTTAAATATCTGTCAATACTAACTAATCAGTACTAACTAATACAGATTACTAAATTAGGAGGCAAAAACCCAGCATCTAGTTCAGCTCTGCTAAGAATCTGAGAAGCAGATGTGATACATGGTCAAGTTATTTAACAAGGATGGAGCGTGGGTTGTGTTTTGTTTTAGAGCTTTCTGCAATGTTGGAGATCAAACTAGAACTTTATAGGGCCTTATCAATGCTAGGCAAACACTGTGACACTGAGCTACCCTGAGGCCCTATGAACTTTTTTTGTTTTTGTTTGTGTTTTGAGACAGGGTTTCTCTGTGTTAACAGCCCTGGCTGTCCTAGAACTCACTTTGTAGAGCAGGCTGAACTCGAACTCAAGAGATCCACCTGCTTCTGCCTCCCAAGTGCTGGGATCAAAGGTATATGCCACCATGCCCAGCTCATTAACTTTTTACATTTAAAACCAGACTAAAAACTACAACATATCATGAAATTAGGTATGCTAATATATTTCATAAACTTACTAAAACGTATTTGTGATAGATTCTGTAGAATATGTATATCTACTAAGTGCCTGGTATAAAGCAGACACAGTGAGCATCTATAGCATTTTAAAAAAATCATAAAAATTCAAATATCACAAAATACATAGTATAAGCCGGGTGGTGTTGGTACACACCTTTAATCCCAGCACTCAGGAGGCAGAGGCAAGTGGATCTCTGTGAGTTCGAGGCCAGCCTGGTCTACAAAATGATAGCTAGGACTGTTACACAGAGAAACCTGGTCTCAAAACACCAAAAAAGGCTGGGCGATGGTGGTGCACGCCTTTAATCCCAGTACTCGGGAGGCAGAGCCAGGCGGATCTCTGTGAGTTCGAGGCAGCCTGGTCTACAGAGCAAGATCCAGGACAGGCACCAAAACTACATAGAGAAACCCTGTCTCGAAAAAATGAGGAAAAAAAAAAAAACTTTTTACAAAAATACATTTTGTTCAAATCAAAATCCAAACAAGTTCCACACACTTGATTGTTATGCTTAAGGTTTTTCTTGCAAAGTAGTCCCATGTCCCCTTCCCAACACAACCTTTATCTCCTTTCCTTTCCATTCCTCTGACTTCTTATAGAAAGACGAAATAAGTATGTTCCAAGGGTGGAGCTTAATACTAAAGAAATCACTCACTGCTTATTTGAAATTCAAATCGAATCTTATTTAGTCTAAATCTGGCAACTCTACATTAGAAGCAGCATCTACATTTCTTCAAAATGTTCTGTTGGTGTTATTTAGCGCGTCTCATGCACATCCAGTCAGAATATACACAAGTGTCTGCGAGGACTGCAGCCCGATCCCCTTGCTGACAGAGTCTCTCTTTACATTTGTCCAGTAGTTTCATTCACTGGTGATCAATACCTCCTCACTTATTTCATTAGGAGTTGCAAACTGGTGATTTTCTGATCCTCTCCTTCTTTAAGGAATTCTCCTTAGAAAACCTTTCTGGGAACTAGAGATGGCTCAGCAGTTCAGTGCACTTCTGCTCTTGCAGAGAATTTGATTCCATTCCTAGGCATAACCATGGTGGCTCACAACTGACAATAATTCCAGTTCCCCACGGCATCCAGTACCCTGTTCTGGCTCCAACAGCACCAGCACATAAGCGGTACACAGACATACATGCAAGCACTTAAACATACTCATAAAAAAATTAAAAAGAGCCAGGGGTGTTGGCGCACTCCTTTAATCCCAGCACTCGGGAGTTCGAGGCCAGCCAGGTCTACAAAGGGAGTTCCAGGACAGCCAGGGCTGTTACACAGAGAAATCCTGTCTCAAAAAAACAAAAAACAAAAAACAAAAAATGAAAACTTTCTGCTTTCTGTCAACAACTAGGGCTATTTGATTACTAAAAATAGAATTTTTACATGAAGGCAAGTATAAATGACTTTTTTTTCTTTAAAATTTCAATTCATAAAGAATGCCCTACTTATTTTAAATGGTATCAGGTGACTTATTTCAGGATTTTAATGGGACTTTTTTTCATCATACCCATGATTAATTCTAGCATTTTTTATATTCCATGTTTTTCATTCAATTGCCTTAAGCCTTTGATAGCTTCATCATGCATATTTTCTAACCTGAAAGTAAGCTTCCCTTCAATGAACACATGGCTGTTATAATTAGTCACCAACAGACCTAAATTCAGGTGAAGGCTATGCATTTCCAGTTAAGTACAGAGGGCCTGGAGACGCGAGGGGGTGGGAGCGGGAAGGAAAGAGTAAACTTGTTCTTTGGAGACCTGCAGAGCTCCAAACACCCCTAAGTAACTACTCTAGAGTCATTGCTATGCACTCCAAACACTCAGCCATCTCTCTAGGCCCTCCATGTTACCTCTAAAAATATAGCTGTGACTTCTAGAAATTTTATGAAGGAATTTAAACTATTAAGAGAATACAGGATGAGACCAGCTGGTGGTGACACACACCTTTAATCCCAGCACTCAGGAGGCAGAGGCAGGTAGATCTCTTGAGTTTAGGTCAGCCTGGTCTACAGAGTTCCAGGACAGACAGGACTACACAGAGAAACCCTGTCTTGAAAAAACAAACCAAACCAAACAAACAAACAAATAAAAAGGAGAATACACGATGAGAATTTTGAAAGCTAAACTAATTATCATTTTACTTACTATCCACCTCCATACACACCGGAATTAAGAATTTACCATTAAGGGGCTGAAGAGATGGTTCAGTGGTTAAGAGCACTTACAGCTCTTGCAAAGGAGCAGGGTTCAGTTCCCAGCACCCTCACGGTGGCCTAAGACCACGTGTAACTCTTGTTCAACGCCTTCTTCTGGCCTCCAAGGGCACCTGCATGAATATGGTGCACATAAACTCACATAGGCACACATATATACACATAAATTATAAAAAAAAATAATTTCTTGTGTGTATTTTGAGACAGGGTCTATGCAGTTCTGGCTGTCCTAGAACTTGCTATGTAGGCCAGGTTGGCTTACTCTGCTGAGATTAAAAGCATACACCACCACAATTGGCCTAATAAATTGTTTTTGAAAAGAATTTATCCTGAAAAACCAAACCAAAAAAAAGAAGGAATTTATCATTAAGGCTGGGAAGATGACTCAGTGGACTCTCTTGCCCATATGCTTAAGTTTAAACCAGAGTTCAGATCCCCAGGACCCATTTAAAAGTTGGATAGGTATGGGGCTAG
>CABHPQ010174730.1:827-20798 GCA_902168405.1 Peromyscus aztecus
AGGAGACGCGACTACCACCTCTCCTGCTACTGGGCTTGGGGAAGGGAGGGAGGAAGGAAGAAAAAAGAGGTGGGATGTATCTTAGTTTTAAAGTTGGTGCTTACTTGGCCCTCAGAAGGCTCCAGGTTCAATTCTTAGCAGTCCACACAGAACATGGAGACACTGATCTTGCTGTCTGGCCGACTTGCAAGGCTGATGTGAGGATTAGACACTCTGTAGGGGCAATCCTGGTATATGATAGACGCTCTGGCTCAACCAATGTCTTCATCTAATATTCTGATGTCCTCGGATTATAAGGTACAAAGTGTTTCCATAATAACACAGGGTTCAAGGCCCCAGGAGATCCACAGTGGCAGGTGAGGTAGCTCCACAGAAGGACATCCCACATACCTATAGCCACCTGCTGACTGGCTGGCTTCCTCCCCGGTTGGCTTCATTTTTGTTCTGTCCTGCTGAGGACTCCCAGGGGGTGCTGGTGTCTGGCTGATGTATGACTTAGCTAGTTGTTTGTTGTAGTGGGCAGGTGGGTGGATGTTCGTGGGGGGCCATTAGGAGGAGAGGGGTGTGTATGCCTTGGGCACAGAACGAGTCACAGATTAACACCCTGGCCTGTTCCCACTGGCACTGGCCCCGGGGCACCCAAGCGAGGGTGCCCTGAGGTGGCTGGGTTCAAGCCAGGTTCTGTGAGGCACGGCAGGGGGGCAGGTCACTCTTGGGTCATGAAGGATGGGCGGAGCAGCCAAAAGCCTCTTCCTGTCCATGGAAACTCACCCGGCTTGGATTCCACCACCAGGCACATTTGCAGAGATCCTGTGTCCTTGAGTCCATGGGATCCGTGGAATCCAATCCTCAGGACTGCTTGGTAATGGACATGAGTGTGCCCATTGGGGCAGAAGAGGAAGTGAGTGGGCTGGGAAGTTACCAGTGCGCTCTCATGGCCAGTCAGAATAGTATGAGATTCCCGGATTTGAATGCAGGATTGGTAGAGTCCGTACTGACCCCAAGACTGACTTGACTAACTGGGATATGGGGCCTCTTTGTGATTTAAATTCTAGATCTTGGAAGGTCTTCCCTTGCATGGTATGGTGAGAATCTAATGAGTTAATGCATATAAAAGTGCTTGGAAGGGCAGGTAAATGCCGGTGGTTACTATCATCAATCTGCTGTGAGTGGAGTCTGGAGATGGCTTCAGACTGTCTTTGTCTTCTGCCTGACTAAGACTTGCTGGCCTTCCAGGGAAGACGGCACTGGGCTGTCTTATGAGGTGGTAAGCTCCCAGCAGCTGTGTTGTGTAGATGAAGGTTGGTTTGGAGGCGACCAGTCTCTTGTTTGACAATGTGGGGACTGAGAGTCAAAGCTGGCTTATTTCCTGACAAAGGAGTGCAGTGATTTGGTTCTCACTGATGGACTGGGCTTGTAGGTCCTGCTGGCAAGGGTCAAAGCTGGCTTATTCCCTGACAAAGGAGTTCTTTCCAAAGATTTTTTTTAAAAAAAATGTGTGTGTATGTGAAGGTGTGTATGCATGCTCGCTGGCCTGGAGCTTAGGTGAGACCGTCTGGCTAGCTTGTCCTAGGGATCCTCTGTCTCTGCCTCCCCAGACTGGGATTACAAGTGCATTCTATTAGTGGGAGCATTTTTCCGTGGGCTCTGGGGATTGAACTGAGATCCTTGTGCCGGTGTAATCCTTGCACCTTACTGACCGAGCCACTTCCCTGCCCCCCCCCCTCTACTTTTTTAACTTTAAAATGTTCAGGTGATTTCAGATTTACAGAGAATTTGGGAAGGTGTTTCAGAGTTTCCCTACACCTTTCACTATGCCGTGTTAAATCATACCCAAGCACACCACAGTTGTCAAAACAGAGGGCTTCCATTGATCTGATACTACCAGTGAATAGACAGCTGAGTGGGATTCAGCCAGCATTCTCATGGCTGCCCTGGGATCCAGTCAGAGAATCCACAATGCTACAAGCCTCATGTCTCCTTAACCCCCCTAGCCTAGGACAGCTCCTCCATCTGTATTGTTCACAGCTTCAGCTGTGTCAAAGGAGGGCTAACTAGTCACTTGACTTACTTGGTTTGATTATCTACCTCATCATGTCCACAACGGCTAATTGTAAATAACTGCCACTTATCCCCTGGCTGTTTCTAAACTTGGTCACCTGTTTGTGTCCATATGGTCTTCACTCTGTAGCCTATAGTCTGGGGTTGCATGCTTTTCCTGTGGTAGGGGAACCCCCTGAGGGGGTTGAGTCAGAATGCATGTGTCCTATCTGTTGAGGAGCTTATTTTAAGGTACAGGCTTCCCTGGACTACCGGCTGGCAAGTGTAGAGCATTCACGACCAGCCAGTGGGCTACAAACTCAGACGGGGCTGCTGTGGTCTGTTCTGGAGGCAGAGCCTCTTATTCCCCCGAACATCTCAGCATTCACCCCTGAATCCTTCAACAGACTGGAGAGGCCCAGCCATGTGATTGAAGGTCTTTTTCTTCTTATAAGGTCGCTGATGGTAGGTGGCATTCATATCTATAATGTGCCTTTATAGCACACCGCATAGATTGTGCTTGATTCCCTCCCTGGTAACATAGCTTGCCTGGTTGATGTAGGACTCGCCATCATACCTACCCACCCATACCCTAAAGGAAGCCCAGAGCTTTGTGTCACCGAGGGTGGGAGGGATCAGGGTACAGGGCCAACTTGGAAAGGAAATACGGAGTTCGGGTCCAGTCTACCTTAGCTTCCAGATGGGATCTGAGCATGGCCGGTCCTTCCTTTCATCCCTAGAATGGGAGAGGTCCTGCTGATTTGAGGCATGTGTGGAGTCAGCAGGATTTTCCGGGGCCACGTTGGAAGGTAAATGAGAGTGTTCCTCCCAAAAGATGACTCTTTAGCTACTTGCAGCTTTGGGAAGGGACATCCCCAAGTTGGAGTGATTGTCATTCTTTCTGGGGACCCGGCTAGAATGCCCTTCCTTCTTAGGAGGGCTGAGGTGGTCTGTTGGTTCCTCTTTTTGGTCCGATCAGTTTGGGAAGCAGAGAGACCAAGGTGGTTAACCGCAGACCCCAGGCAGGAGTTTCTGTCATGTGGCAGGTGAGTGCATGTGTGCGAAACTGTGAGGAGGATCCTGAGGTGGCGGTGGGTGTGACCTAGAGATGCAGAGGGACATTCTGGGATGTGAACCAGTGGGAGAGCCAGTTGCCCTACTAACTGGGCAGAGCTCCCTGCAGTTCAGCAGGGCCTGACTTTCCCAATGGCTGGAAAGGTACTACGGGAACTTGGGAGACAGAGACTCTGTGTAAGGGAAGAACTTTTAAGTATAGCTACTCACCCCTCACCCACAGGACTTCGGTCTCTGTATTGGTTGCTTTCATGTTGCCGCGACCACGGTACCTGAGAGAAGCAGCACAAAGCGAGAACGTTTGATTTTGGTTCACGGTTTTAGAGGGTTTCAGTCCATTGTGACAGGGACGGTGGAACAGGTCGGTTGATGGCAGCGGTACTGTGTGGCCGAAGCTGTTCACATCGTACCAGACAAAGAAGCAGAGGAGAAGGCAGAAACAGGGTTTAGCCTTAAAAGCCACACCCCTCGTGACGACATACTCTCCCACCCTGCCTTCACCTGCTTAAGAATATGGCCTCCCAGCCAGGCGGTGATGGCGCCCGCCTTTAATCCCAGCACTCAGGAGGCAGAGCCAGGTGGATGTCTGTGAGTTCCAGGCCAGCCTGGGCTACAGAGTAAGTTCCAGGAAAGGCGCAAAGCTACACAGAGAAACCCTGTCTCGAAAAACAAAAACAAAACAAACAAGAATATGGCCTCCCCAAACAACCCCACCACCAGCTGGGAGCAAGCATCAAAACATGAGCTTGTGGGGAGGTCAGATAATAACAGCACCTCACTGCTGTGTTATCAGTGGTCCTTCTTCACGTAAGAGGGAACTGAGGCTCTGAGTGGTTGGAGTTGCAGAAGTGGTCCGACAGCAGACATGGTCCCACAGAGTAACCCGGTGGTTTTCTTGATCCTCACAGAGGACGCTCTGAGGGAACAGGAGGGAGCTGGCTTATCTCTGAGGCAGACCTTCCTATGGGAGAAGCCTGAGGGGACCCAAGGCACGGAAGGCACTGCGGGGTCCTCTTCAGTGACATCTCCAGAGTGTTGGGGGTGGTGACTGAGAGAGGGTTGGGCCATCCTGCACTGGTGATATGTGTGTCTTAGGGGCAGTGATGGGCTGAATGGAGAGTCCTGGAGTCCTTGCTGGCTGGTGCTGCTCTTGGGTAAAGCGGCATGGGAGGCTTGTTCTGCCCACAAGAGCATGTGGTTTTCATGTCCACTCCTCTGTCCCTCTGAGAGCCTAGACTGAGGGGTGGTGACTGGGAGATGGGACTCCTGTCTGGGAGCATCTCTGGGAAGCAGGCTTGACTGTACCCGCTTCATTTTCCTCATCTGTGAGACAGGAGCAATGGAAATCTTGCCTGTTGCACTGGGCTGCTGTGAAGAGCCTGGCGAATGGTGCGTGGTATGTGTATGCGTGTGTGTGTGTGTGTGTGTGTGTGTGTGTGTGTGTGTGTGTGTGTGTGTGTGTATGTATGTAAACGGTTCATGCTCTGCTCCTGGCTAGACCCTGTGTGAAAATTCAACCTCCTAACTGGGGAGGCCAAAGAGGTCTGGTGGGCGCTTCGACCCTGGTGTGGGGTGCAGGGATGGATGGGGGCTGGACAGAGTGGCCATACACAGTTTTCCCTGCAGCTGCTTCTCCTGTCCCCTCCCCTCCCCCTCCTCCCTGGCTCACATGTGAGGATGACGAGGATGATAAAAACACACACTGCCTGACCTCAGCGTCCAGGCATGTCCCCCCACCCCTCCGCCAGCCGCCTCACATTCCTGGAGCTGAGGAGGCCAGGGCCACCCGCCACCCTCAGAGCATCTAGCTGCCTCCTTGGTCCAGTCTGAGGCTGCTGTCCACCCTGCTGGGTCCTCTCGGCCAGTCTCTGCAGAGGCCTGAGTGCTGGAGAGCACAAGGGTGGGTCTCCGATGGCCTAGATCAGAATACCAATCGTAGCAATAATAGAAATACTTATTATTTATTAAGCATCCAGGCACCAAGTTTCATATTAACCACTTTCTATAGATCATGTCAAAAATTCTCAAAATAATCCCATGAGAAAGTTTCTATTTATATATATATATATTATATATATAATATATATATATATATAAAATATATATATATATATAATTATTTCCAGTTTTGTCGTGAACCAAAAAGATAGAGCCAGGAGGAAGGGGCACCTGATGCTCAGAGAAATAAAGCTGCTAGTCCAGTGTCACAGAGACACGGAGTGGGTGGTGACAGACCTCAGTGATGCTGATGTTGCATACCTAAGCTTTACTCCAGCCTGTGTCAACCCAGACTCAGGACCATGGTCCTGAGAGAAGATGCTAAGATGGGAGGCAAGACTCATTTAGCCTGGTGTCCCTTGGGCATTGGATGTCAAGAGAGATGGGTGAGCTCTCCTAGGGCTGAGAGCTGTGGGATACCCTTATGATCCCACCCTAGTTATAAGGATGAGGTTAGGAACCTAAGCAAGGGGAAGGAGGCCTTTTCCAGGACATAGCTGATGCCTTGGAGTGCAATAAAAAGACCCTTTACCAACATTCCCCCATGAGACTTAGGACACCAGTTTCTCCTCTGTGCTAACTGGGTACATCCGACTAACAGCTAGTGTTTCCAGGAACCAGTTCTCACGCTGAGTTGGTGTGTTTCTGGCTCTAAGCACAGGCTTCCTAACTTCCAGTTCTCCTCCTGATCCAACCTCCCCTCTGCTTTCTGCTGACTGCCCCTTCTCGATTCTCCCAGCCTGTATGGTCCAGTCCTTCTGTCTTTGTTTCCCTCTTCTGCCTCCTCCTTCCTTCTTACCTTTCTGAAGCTTTAGTCCTGCTCTGGCTCTTGCTACACTCGTTTCTGGCTTTTGCTTGCAAGGTTCCTTAAACATTGGAGAGACAAGTTCTGATTCTAGGTGTGTTGCCCAGGCCCTGGGACCTCTCTCCACTACAGAAATGGCCTCAAGGCATCTTTCTTCAAGAGAGGTTTGGGGACTAGAGATGATGGATCAAGAGTTGGGTTGGAGCCTCTCTGGATAAACAGCAGCGGGGGTTTTGGTTACCTCCTTATTTTCCATGTAGCTGACCACGCACTGGTCCCCCCTATATGACCCATGGCCCTGGGAAAGCCACGTGCCTGGATGTTTGGGGTGCAGATGAGGACTTAGGTAGAAGGAGCCGCCTGACTGTGTCCCACATGGGGAACTCAAGGGAGTTTGTGGGTGTCCCAGCTACAGCCAGGCATATCTCTTTCTCCGTAGAACTGTGGCTGTTCCACACTGTTATCAGTGCTGTGTGTTGTAAAAGGTTTTTCAACTTTCCACTCATTCTGAGGGATAGGATTCATGGACTTGGTCAACAATTATATTTGCGTGTGTGTGTGTGTGTGTGTGTGTGTGTGTGTGTGTGTGTGTGTGTATGTGTCTGATTATTAACTTGTGTTTTGAGACAGGGGTCTGGCCTTGAACCTTTGATCTTCCTGTCCCAGCCTCCAGAGTGCTGGGACTAGAGGTGTATGCCATCACACCTAGCAATGCAATTGCTTTCTAAACACATAATATTAAATTAAATTGTTGATTCATGTTTCTCTTTAATGTCCTCTGTGTACCTGAGATTCAGCATGGGACCTAGTGAACATCTCTGTTTTCTGTGGGTGTGTGTGAATTCTTTTTTAGTTATTAATTAATTAATTAATTTTGGTTTTTTTGAGACAAGGTTTCTCTGTGTTATAGCTCTGGCTGTCCTGGAACTTGCTCTGTAGACCAGGCTGGCCTCGAACTCACAGAGATCCCACTGCCTCTGCCTCCCGAGTACTGTGGACGTGCTCCATCACTCCTAAATTCTTTTATTTATTTATTTTTTGTTGTTGTTGGGTTTGAAACAGGATCTCAAGTACCTTGCATCCTTGGTCTTCCTGCCTCCACCTCCAGAGTGCTGGGATTATGGCCAGTTTGTACAGTGCTGGAGATCGAACCCAGGGGTCCATGCATGGTAGGCAAACGCTCTATGAACTAATATGCATCCCCAGCCTTCAATTCCTTTTTTTTTTTAAAGTAACCAATTAAAAACATACACAGATGTAGCAAGACTCTTACAATGGCCTCTGATCTCTCTGCTTCAACAACCATTGATTTGGTGCTGTTTTTATTTCTTCTCTTCCCAAACTCTCTCCGCCCCACTTTTATTTGTTTACTTTTTGCTGGAGTGATTTTTTTTTTTTAAAGCAAGCCCCAGACATGATATCATCTTTAATACTGCAGTGTGTGTTGTTAACAGATAAGGGCCTTTTATTTTAACATTGCAGTAATACCATTAGCCCAGTTAACATCGTTAGTAATACTTTCTTGAGATCAGCTTCTACCCGGTCTGTGTTCAATTTTCACTGATTATCTTAAAAGCGTCTTGTCTTGCTCATTTGCTCTGGGTCAGGCAGAAGGACTTGGAAAGGATGCTTGTTGGAGCCTAGGTCTACCGTGATGGGGAACTCTGTTATTGTCTCTTAACTACTTGCCAATCAATTGACGGAAGTGTGATCACTTTCTCCCATGGGTGCCTGATTCCTAGTTGTCTTCCCAGCCTTCCTCTATCCCCTTCCCCTGCAGACTCTCAAATGGTGAAATCAGGAATCCATGTCTGGCCCCTTCCTGTCCCCAGCCTCCCTAGCTGGCCTTGGCTGTGCTTGTCATGAGGAGTATGAATGTGTGTGTGGGTGGGGGAGGGGGAGCGGCACTTTGGGGAGAGTCTGTAGGGAGGGGGAGCTTGTGCCTCTGTGGATGCTCATCCAGTGAGCATCGGTCCTTGAGATGTCCATGTAAGGATGCTGGCTTGCTCAGAGCATGGCCAGTGGGCAGTAGTGGAGGGGCTGGCCATGGGTCAGTCAGCTCTGGGGAGCACAGCTAGCTGCTTTGCAAGGTATGAGACTGGCCAAGAGGGGGATGGTGTGAGAAGCCCACCTTGAGCTGTGCTTCCATGGTGGCCTGCTCCCCTGCCCCTGTAAGTAAGTTCCCTGCCAGTCCAGACCCTGCTTCTCCAGCCTGGCTGCCCCCCTCATGCTTGGGAGGCTGTCTGATCTCCCCATGGGTGTCCTTGGAGCTGGGAAAGTCACCCTCCAGGGGATCGCCAGCCTGCTTCCATCCCTAGGACACATCACTTTTTCATACTGCTAGCCAGAATGATTCCTTTTTTTTTTTTGAAACTGAGGATGTGAGTATACTCAGGTCCTCATCCCACCCCCAGGATCCTGAGCAGTTTTGGTGAAGCATGACCCTTCTCTGGTCATGCTGCACTTACCTGAGAAGTATCGGAGCATCTCTAGATTCAACTCTGTTACCAGGAGGGATATTTGATATTTTGGTGTGTGTGTGTGTGTGTGTGTGTGCACGCACGTGCTCATGCACGCACAGATGCACAGTTTTTAGAAGACCAGCCTGAAAACGGGGTGGTGGGGGGACTACAGAGACTGCCCGAGGGTCACGGAGACCCACAGATGTCCCTCCACAGAACCAAGGCTCTTTCTCTCCGTTTCTCCTTCCCTCAGGTCTGACTGGCCCCTTTGCCATCCTTAGGTGTTTGCCATTTCCCTTATTGTTGACCTCTGTGCTTCTATTATCCCATTCCTGTGTGTCCCTGGGGACACTGTAGTTCATGGCACCCCTAAGCTGCCTCGTTCCCCAGGGCCCATCTCTTTGTCTGCCCCCCTCTTGTTCCCATGGATGGAGGAACCCCAATCTTCATAGCTCCCAAGTTTCCTCCAGCCTGTGTGTGACTCTGGGGCTTGTGAGGTGAGACAGGATGGGGGCAAAGGTTATGTCCTCCTATGCTTTACTCCGGGGACACTTTTCATCCTGAGGCATCTCCAAAGGCCCCCGAGCACGCCCCAATGACTAATACTTGATTAGCTATTGTCCACCAAGGGCCTGCATGGCTGAACCCGTGCATTCCTAGGCCTATAACAAACAGGTTTTGCTTTTTTTTTTTCTTTCATCAGAAAGAGTGTTGCCCCTCTCCTGTCCAGTCCACCAAGAGTGGCTAGGAGGGAGCGAAATTTGAGGTCGTGGAGGAGACCAGGCTGAGAAGTTGGAAGGCCTGGTGCAAGTCTGGGTCCCGTCCTTCACTGTCACCAGAGGAATGGCTACAATGGTGGCATTAGGCTGTGGTGAGGAGGACATGGCACAAATATTGTGACCCCATGTGGGAGTGGCTCCTATTGTCTTCCTGCGCCCAGGCTCTGCCGTGGCACCGGGCAGTATCCTAGGGTATCAGTAGACTGTAGGGGACAGAATGGCTTCCCATAGCCCTCTCCTCACCATGAATGCAGGTCTCTTCTCTCCTTTCCTGCATGTGTGTCTTTGAGGGGAACTGATGCTGGGCAGGCTCACCAGGGACCCTGATGAGGGAGAAGCCAAGAGGATTTGTGGCAGGTCCTTGCCAAGGCGTCTGCGTCCCGGCGCCAGCTCCTGTGCTGCCCCAGGACAGCGCTGCGGGTGGGTGGAATCCACAGGGGTGAGACATGGAGGCTGGAACGTGCCGGGGATGCTTGGGGCTGCTTATCTCGGCCAGGAATGCACTGTGGTATTATTAGCCGGCAGCCTTCTCGCTTAGGAATAACCCCCTAGGGGCATGTTGGACACCTGTCCAACTCTGCCTGCCCAGACAGCCTGTGGGTGCTTGCGCCTGGCCCGCCACTGTGGATGAAACTCTCAGGCATGTTTGTGTGCCCGTGAGTGTGTGTGTGCAGAGGTTCGAATGTGAGACTAGGTTTGCACGTGTGCATGGAACCTGTGTACGTGTCTGTGTGCACATGTGCTTGTGGGGGCATGTCTGCCGTTGTGGCCTTTATGCGTGAGCATGAATGTGTATGTGAGCATGTTTTTACCACACCTTTGTGTGCAGGTACGTGTGAGTTTCAGTACGTGGGCCATATGTAGCATGTGAGTACTTATGCTTGCATGCATGCCACAATGAGTGTATGTGTGTGTGTGTGTGTGTGTGTGTGTGTGT
Source organism: Peromyscus aztecus (assembly GCA_902168405.1). Classification (NCBI taxonomy): domain Eukaryota; kingdom Metazoa; phylum Chordata; class Mammalia; order Rodentia; family Cricetidae; genus Peromyscus; species Peromyscus aztecus. Next base: position 10,923 of record CABHPQ010174730.1, read on the forward strand.
CTGTCTGTCTGTCTGTCTATATGAAGGTGTGTGGTGTGTAGCTGTGGCTGAGTGTCAGCCACTTGGGGGCTCCACAGGGCCTAGTGATGAGATGCTGGATCATTAGTCCAAGATCATCCTCAGCCAGGTAGTGAGTTCAAGGCTAGTCCAGGCTACCTGAGAGTCAGTTTCAAAAAGAACACAAGTAAAACAAAAGAACCCTGATGTCACCCTGTTCTAAGGTTTGTCTCCGTCACTCACCAGTTGATGACATTGGTGAGTGAGTTCACCTGCCCATGTTCACTTTCTTCATCGGTGTCATGGTGATGGTCACAGTTCCTACTTGATAGGCTGACAGGGAAAAGTCTAGAAAATGTAACGTGTGGAACATATTCAGACTTCAGAATGATGCCACAGTACCACCATCACCACCATCTCTGTCACTACTACAGCCACCTCCATCTCCTTCATCACCTCCATCTCCATTTCCATCTTCACTACCCCTCTCTCCCCTAACCCCTCCATCTCCACCATCACTTTCATCACCATCACCACTCCATCATCTCCATCACCACTCTATCATCTCCATCACCATCATCACCACCATCTCCATCTCCATTACCATCTCCATTTCCATCTTCACTACCCCCTCTACCTCCACCACCTTCACTTCCACCACCACCTCCATCTCCACCACCACCTCCATCTCCATTTCCATCTTCACTACCCCTCTATCTCTACAACCTCCATCTCCAGCACCATCTACATTTTCACCACCACCTCCATCTCCACCACCATCTCCATCTCCACCACCACCTCTACCATCACCTCCATCTCCACCAACCACCTCCATCTCAACTGCTACCTCTACTACCTCCATCATCACCTCTATCTCCACTATCACCTCCATCTCCACCATCACTTTCATCACCATCACCACTCCATCATCTCCATCACCACTCTATCATCTCCATCACCGCTGTGGTTCTGGACCCCTGGCTTTTACTTCCTGACTGGGATTTCTGCCAAGGTAAGGGACCGTCTGCTTATAGCAAGGAAACAAAGGTCCAGAGAAGACATGAGGTCTGATGGCTGAGGATTGTAAGGAACCAGAGAAGGGCTACAAGAACCTGGCTCTGCTCCTGGATGCTGTCACCATGCTGCACCGTCCTGCTCAGGTTTCAGGTAGCAGCACTGTGCTAGCTTGGGGAACTAGGGAAATCTTTGCAGGTTTTCTCCCAGGCTCCAGGTTACAGCAGCCTAGTCCCTTCTCGTGCAGCACACAGCTTCCCCCAGAGCTTTGGCACTGGTTCTGTCTTCCTTCCAGCCTTGGATCCACTGTGGGTTACAACTCAAATAGAGAACAGAGCTGGTACCCAGGAGAAGGACTCATGGAGGAGCCCCCGGTATCCATGGTCCTTTCCCCAGGCCAGGCCACAAGAATTTGGTGATCTAGCTCTTCACACCTGCTGGGGCTGCCAACTCCCACCTTCTGTTCTCAAGTCTGACCAGACAGTTCTGGAATTCCTCGGAAGCACTGGGCCCCCCTCAGAGTCTGGCTTTTCTGTCCTGGCTTAGCCCTGCCGGAACTTCCCACGTTCTGTCTCCAGGGAGCAGGCCAGGGTGTCGCCAGCACTGTGGAGGTGGAGTGGGTACTTTGGCGCCCGGACACAGGGGGCCAGGGTGGGGGAGGGCGGAGGCAGGTGAGGTCTGAAGTGGCCCTGGAGGGCAGCCTTTCCCTGGAAACGTATTTTTTTCACAATCACTACTAACTACCCAGAAGAAGGGGAAAAATACAAAACAAAACACCCCTAAAAAACAAACCAGAAAAAACAACCACTGACTTCTTTTTTTTTTCTTCAAATGTGCAGTTAATGGCTGGTTGGCTGTACATTATTAAACAGGCATCTGGAGATGTGCCAGGGGGGACTACTCCAGCCAAGACTCACAGCCTGAACACAGTGTTCCAAGAAGCAATCACCCACAGGGTCCCTGGGCAGGGGCACCCAGACGAGGGACTCCAGCTGCTGTCCCCTTGCCTCTCCTGCCCAGCTACATTCTGGTTCTCTTGCAGAAGGCAGGAATGTGCTGGTCCTGGGGCCCCAGCATCCTTTATCCACCCTGGGACTGTGAGCTGCACTGTCCCTCATGGGTTTCAGGCTCCTGTTTCCATTACAGGTGGGACCAACACCTTCTCATCTTTAGACTAGGGTGCAGGGGCCTTGTTTCGGATTAAGGCTCCAGAGAGCTCCTTCCTGGGGTCTGCTAAGACTCCTCATTCATCTTTTCCGGGCCTCAATTTCAACTTCCTCTGATAGGAATAGGATTGGTCTGAATTCAGATTGGGTGGCCTTGGGGTGAGCTTGGTGAATATCTTCTAGAGTTTGGGGACACTGTCACCCCATCTGTGTTCTTATTGGTGACATGAGGAGCCATATTCCAAGCACTTATTCCAAGCCATATTCTACCTGCCGGGAGGGGGTGCTCACTGTCTCATCCACCCTCCAGCCCACTAGAATAAAAGTCAGGTGTCTTTAAGGTGGCGTCAACTCATCCAAGTGGAAGAACAAGCTGAGAATCTGGAGTTTGGGCATTGCCAGGATGGGCCACTGCCTCCTGCACGTGTGTGTGTGTGTGTGTGTGTGTGCGTGCGCATGCCTGTGTATAGCAAGAGTTAGGATAGGAACTGTGTCTTAATGCTCCCTTCATCTGACACCTTTAGAGATTATATGGTACCAAAATGAGAGTTTGGTCTTGGAGGTCAAGTCCTACCACCACCATCTGGCATCTCATGGTTGCTGATTTTGGGCAAGTGGCTTCAGCTGTCAGTCAGTGTGTTCCTCATCTGTGCAAGGTGAGCTTAGGTCAGTGTCCACATTCAGGTGAGGAGTCAGACTAAAGCATGGACTGACTCATACATATCCTTCCTTCCTTCCTTCCTTCCTTCCTTCCTTCCTTCCTTCCTTCCTTCCTTCCTTCCTTCCTTCCTTCCTTCCTTCCTCCCTCCTTCCCTCTGTCCGTCTGTCCGCCCATCCCTCTGACTTTCCCTCCCTCCCTCCTCCCTTTCTTTCTTTTTTTCTGAGACAGGGTTTCACTGTGTAGCCCTGGCTGTCCTGGAACTCACCCTGTAGACCAGGCTAGCCTCGAATTCACAGAGATCCACCTGCCTCTGCCTCCCAAGTGCTGGAATTAAAGGTGTGTGTAGCTAGAGTTTTCCTGCCTGGCCCACGGTCAGGACAAATCTCTTTCACCTGCCAGTCCCACAGCCGCTCAGACCCAACCAAGTAAACACAGAGACTTATATTGCTTACAAACTGTATGGCCGTGGCAGGCTTCTTGCTAACTGTTCTTATATCTTATATTAATCCATTTCCATAAATCTATACCTTGCCACGTGGCTCGTGGCTTACCGGCATCTTTACATGCTGCTTGTCCTGGTGGCGGCTGGCAGAGACTCCCTCCGCCTTCCTGTTCTTTTAATTCTCTCTGTTAGCCCCGCCTATACTTCCTGCCTAGCCACTGGCCAATCAGTGTTTTATTAGCAACACATTTGCCATACAGAACATCCCACAGCAGGTGTGCTCCACCACCACCCAGCTCATACCTGTTTCTGTTTGTAGTGAGTGTATATTAGCATACACGTCTCAGGGGCTTCTAGCTCTTGGGGACCCCTCCATCACAGGCTACTTTTGCCTGTCCACCACTTGTGCTGTTGTGTGTGGCTTGTTGTCTGTGTGTCTCTTTCTCTAGGGTCTCCTAACTTTAAGACCAAGTGTGCCTTGAGGACAGTGGCTCCCTCTGGCTTTGCTTGGTGGCCTGACCTTCCACAAGCAACTCTCAGAGCCTGTGATGAATGAATGGATGGATGGATGGATGGATGAATGAATGAACGAGGCCGACTAGAGTAGGTTCCAACCAGAGGGACAGCTGAGCATTGGAGTGTGGGAAGATGCAGAAGTTAAGAAAGCTGAGTAGGGATGTGCAGCCTGTAGAAGAACTTTTCTTGGAGACAGTGTGCACCGGTGTGAATAGGTGTGGTTTCTGGTGAAGTTTTGCACGGATTTTGCTCTCTAGAGCAGAGAAAGGACTACAGGAGGCAGGTTTGCACCCATTGGAGCCATGTTGGAGAGAGGATGGGTTTGGATGCTGTGGGCAAGCAGAGGCTGTTGGAGCTTCTGCTGGGCCAAAGATGGTCCTGAGTGGACAGGAAATGCACCAGTCAGTCCCTGAGGTCCCTGCCATTTTGATAGTGTAGTTAGGTCTTACTGTGTATCCTAGCTTGGGTTCAAAGTCATGATCCTCCTGCCTCAACCTTCCAAGTCTTGGATAGCTGGTTACTGTCATGCCCAGGGCCCGTAGGTTGAGAGGCTTAGAATGAATGAGTAGCCATGAACTCAGACATCTGAAAAGCACTTGGTACATTTGAGCATTCATTAAACAGGGCTAAAGAGAGATTTCATACAGACAGACAGACACAGGTATAGGTATAGGTATAGAAATAGATATAGATATAGATATAGATATAGATATAGATATAGGAGTCATGATTCCAGGGTAAGGGTGGTGATAGTGTCTATGAAAAGGGAGGATGTAGGGAGAGCTAACATTTATAGGGGACTGCTTTATCCCAGACCCTACACTCAGTGCTCAGAGCAATTAAGTAACCTGCCTGGAGTCACACAGCCCCTAAATAGGTAGGTAGGCTTTAGAGGCAGTCCGTGTAATATCCAAGCCTGGGCTCTGCCCTCCAGTGTCAGGCTAGGGCCAGGTTTCCCTGATTCTGCCATGCCAGGAGGGCTGGCATCCTAGTTCAAGGTTGGAGGAAAGTGACTGTTTTGTGTAGTGAAATCCCAAACAAAGTCCTCAGGGGGAAAATCTCCAACTCCCCCCAGCCCTGAAAGTGAGATCTTTACTAAACAACCTGCAGCAGCCTTGGACATCCAGCTTGGAGCAAGGTCTTGAGTAGAACCCTGGGGGCGGAGGATGGAGGGGTGGGGGGTGAGAGTCGTGTTGGGACAGGAAGGGTGGGATGACGGGGAGGGGGGTAATGCCTGAGAGTGAGGATGGTGAAGGCTGTGCAAGCCACCAGAGGAGAACTGGGAGGGAGCCGAGGAAAGAAGAGAGGATGAAGGGGAGCCACCGAGGGCTTGGGCTGGGGCCAGTGGGTAACCTCCGACTTTGGACAGAGGTGTCCAGCTGGGGCCAATTCCCACAGGGCTCCTGAGAAGGAACCAGTGGAAGCCCTGCAGGTGAGAGGCCAGTTGGCTGGTGCAATGGCTTGCTTGGGACAGCGTGTGCCAGCCAAGTGCTCGGCCACCATCTGGACCACCTCCCCTCCCTTCTGCTCAGCAGCCAGCCTGGCTAAAGGTCAGTTTGTGGTGTGGCCGGCACACTCCCCAGAGGCCGCTGCCCACAGGCCTGGCCATGTTACAAGACTGTTCCCTTCGTAGGTGCTGCTCCAGGCTTTTTTTTTTCTGCCTCTTGGGCAGTCAGTGGGGACTGGGACGGGGTCTAGGTTCCCAGGGGTTCACAGATACTGGGTGGAGACAGGAGGTGGTGGGAGGTGGAGACTTCCCTGCCAGACTTTCCCAAGGCCACCTTCACATAGGAGATTCTGCACCTTCCTCTTTTCTTTGTCGTCTAAAATAAAAGTGGGGTCCTTGTGCAAAAGTCCGTCAGATATTTTTAGAGACATTGGTGACTCTAATAAATATTCATTGGACAAGAGCACAAGGGCGTAAAAGAGACCCTGACTTTTCTGCTGGTGTCTGATTACTATGGAGTATGGTTGGCACCTTCATTTCCTTGGATCTAAACGCTATACTTTTATTAATGGACAACCATATCGTACTGTTAGCAAAATTGAACTTCTCTTTGCCCTAAATCTTTGATTTTTCCTGGAGTGAATTATTATTAACGTTGGTTATTTTGAGAGTCATTGTTGAGGACAGTAGCTCAAGAGAAAAGTTCTCTCACTAGTTCTGGCCCGTGTGTAAAGTCAGCTTGGTGTTTTTGTTCAGTTTGGTGTCTCAGTTCTCTTGCCCCACCCCATCACGGTCTCGTTACTGATAAGTATGTTGAACAAGCCAGGGCAGAGGACAGAGCCCTTTGGCAAGTCAGGAAGTTGACATTGATCTATTAATCAGCACCCCTCTGCTGGCTAGGAATCCATTAGGCTTCAAGAATGTCACCATGATTCCACCAACACCTTCCTGAAGTTGGGAACCTCCATCCATGTGGTTCTGGTTCCTTAGACTTCAGGGCTAGGGGTGGTATGGTTCTGTGAAGAAGGGGATCTTAGGCTCCCCAGAAGGATCCAGATTCGGAGGGGAAGTGGGAGAAGGGATGCCCATGAGGAATCTGACTCTAGAGTTAGGGAGGTCCCTGGGGACCTCCTAGCTTTAAAACTGAGTTTCTGAAGGGAGACTAGGGGTTTATATGCAGTGACTTCTGCCAAGGACTAATGTTTGCTTAGAAATGTGCTCCCAAGAACATCCAGGGGGCCTTGGAGGCCATCAGAGAGGCTGGGTGAGGAGGTGTAGCTAGGAGGTACCAAGTCTTCACTTACCCTGGGCCCTGAGGCTGCTGGATCCAAGTACATCTCCTGGCTGGAAACAGAGGCAGGCTTAAGGGAGGGACACCCCCCCCCCCCATGTGTATTGGGGGAAAAACAGAGGGCAGACTACTTCCCAGTGCATCTCCTGCCCATGCTGTCCACCGGAGACTAGGACAGTCCCATACGGAGTGTAATTCTGTGATTCCTGGAGGTGATGCAAATCTATGCAAATAAGATGCAAATACAGCTGGGTGCTGGCCCTAAGGAACAAATAAGTGAAAATTCAGCATCTGGAGGGGAAGAAGAAAGGGACTCTTGGGGGCAGTGGTATGGATATGGTGTCAGGGGTTACCTCTAAAGGGGCCCTGGTAAGATGTCTCTCTCAGGGGTGACACTGATGAAAGCCTCCTGGGAGACAGTCCAGCCTTACTCTTAGCCACAGTGGGAGGAGCATAGCTCAGATGCACAGACAGTGACTGATGTGGAGGGTGATCCTGGGGTCTGGCTTGCCGCCAGCAGAGCTTTTCAGAAGTCAGAGCCCAGAGCAGTCCCTCTCCCCATGTCCCTTGAGGGAAGAAGAGCTCTACCCAAGTGTGCCCTCCCCCTGGGACCTGCATGTCACTCCCTGCCCTCTCAGAGGCTGCGATGGAGCAAAGAGTGGAGCTCAGGTGCTGGAATGGGTGACTTTCCCTTCGTGGGAAGAGTTTGGAGGTGCTCTTTCACATAGGGGCATTTGATCGGATCCCCGAGGATGCTGGGGGTGGTGGTGTCACAGACTAGGTTCCTCCAGAGTTCCCCTTTGGGCTCTGTGGTGACAGGGCTGTGCTCAGCTGCTGGCTGGTCCTACAGAAGGGCTCTGAGCTCAGGTCTAAGACCAGGCAGGATCCTAGCCATTTCCCAGAATTCCCTGGGGCGTTCATAGCCGTTCATGGTGTGTGTGGAGGTCAGGGAAAGCCTCCCTGTGGACAGTCACTAAATGCTGATTCAAGTGCAAGGAAGAGACCTAGGAAGACAGTTCTGGGATGACCCGCCATTGTGGATCTGGGGCTGGGAAGCCAGGACACTGCGTTCAGCACATGAGGTTTGTGTCCTGTTTGTGTCCTGTCTCTGTCCTTGGACTTTCTTTGCATCTTGTGTCCTTTGTCCCCGGTTCTGTCCCATTGTCCCCTCTTCTTCCAATGGAAATGGCTGTTTCAGCACCTGGTCTGACATGGGGCATTCATTTCTCCCTGCCCTTCTCAATGGCAGCTCTGTCCCCTTTCTCCTCTGGTTCTCTGTGACCTCCTTCTTTGTCCCCCTCTCTCAGCCCCCAGCTTCCCTGCCGTATCTTTCTACGGCCTGTCTTCAGCTAGCAAGCACCCCGTGGGCTCTGCTAGGTGCCAGGCACTGCCAGCTCCTTCCCGGGGTCTGGTCTCCTACCCTCCACGGTCACCCCATCTCCTGCCCGCACACTTAGCCTCTTGCTCTCCCTTCCCCCAACTCCACGGGGCTCCAACACTGGTTATTATTCAGTTTTATGAGAAACCTCCAGGCCTGCCCCTGAATGGACCGACCACAACTGGAACCAGATGTGCAATCCAGGCTCGGGGATGGGAGGGAGGGAGGAGGAGAAGGGCAAGGTTGGCTTGAGGGGGGCTGGGAACCCTGGGAACCCTGATCCTCAGGGCCCAGTGGAAGGGAGGCAGGGAAGGCCTAGGCAGTTTGGAGAAGCCATGGGGAGGAAGGAAAAAAAGGAGGCAGTAGGCTTTTTCAGGGAGTACCTTTATTGTGGGACGGTGGCACCTTGGAATCAGGAAGAAAGCCAATTTTCCCCTGAAGTCCCCCAACTTCTTGACTTCCTCTGGTATGTTTTTAGGGACTCGCTGAGTTGAGGTTCTACTCAGGTGTGGAAGCGCAGGCTGTCTGGGAAAGAAGGGCTACTGTGGGGCAGAGGTAGAGAGAGAGAGAAACCTCCAAAGGCTTGGATAGCTGGAGGAGGGCGGGCATTTGAGAGGGGCCCCTATGCTGCTGCAGACCTGGGGGAGGGCAGGAGGCGTCTGGGGCCTCTGTGTATCAATGTGATGCTTCCCATATCCTCACAGACTTGCTTTTTCTGCAATTGTGCGCTTTCAGAGATAAGAGTTTGCCTAGTTATCTTGGAGTGCTGTACAACACTTAGATGTTTCAAGTGTCTTCCTTACCCATTTATTAACCAGCCGTCTGTCAGGCTATCTCTCATTCATTCATTCATTCATTCATTCATTTCACATTCACTGAGACTGCACTATATTTGAGCTGGGTGCTGAATAAAGCTGGATAAAGGGAAAATATAAATTGGCCTTTCCTCACTCACCTGGGAGGTCCAGAAGCAAATGTAGAGGGTACAGAGGAGACCTGCCTAGCAGTGTAGCTTGAGGAGGCCAGGGTCCTTCTTGGAGGATGGTTTTTGTTGTTTTTTTTGAGACAGGGTTTCTCTGTGTAGCTCTGGCTGTCCTGAAACTCGATTTGTAGACCAGGTTGGCCTTGAACTCAGAGCTCCGCCTGCCTCTGCCTCCTGGGTGCTAGGATTAGAGGTGTGTGCCACCACTGCCTGACTGCTGCTCTGCATCTCGCATTCCCTCTGGTCACTGGAGTGCAGGTGTGGGGAGGCCCAAGAGCAGTTCCTCATAGTGGCCCTAGAGGTCCCATGTCCCTGTCAATGACCTCCCTCCCTCTCCAGCCCCAAGGCTGCCTCTCAGGTGGCTGCTCACTACTGATGAAGCTGCTCCCTGAAGGCCTTTGATGGGTTACTCTCTTCCTCTGTGCTGCCTCCCATGTCATTGATACCATCCCAGACCCCCTATCCTTGATAAAGGTTTGAAATTAATTCCTACACCAAGAGAAGGCCACTGAAGAGCCACCATGAAGGCCAGGGCTCAGTTTCCCTCTTCTCAAAGAGGGTCCTGCTCAGAATTCAGAATGGCAAGATTCCTCAGTGGGTGACCGTAGACTCTGCACTGAAGGGACAGGCATGTAGCTCAGCTGACCGAGTGCTCGCCTGCTGTGTGGGAAGACTGGCTTGGGTTTGCTCACCAGCACTGCATAAACCACACGAGGTGGTGCACACCTGGAATTCCAGTGTTTAAGAGGTTGAGGCGGAAGGATCTTGATGCTCATCTCTGGCTACATAGTGAGTTGGAAGCCAGCTTGCGCTTATGAGACCCTGTCTTCAGAAACAAACCACGATCCCCAAAAGAAACTGCACTGGAGATCACACAAAGGGTATCCCAGAGCTGCTGAAGTTTGGCATCACTGGCTAGCTGCCAGCCAGAAGTAAGGGGCCCGTGTCCTAGAGCTCGTTCCCACTCAAGCCGTGTGGGGGA